>JZLH01S0066266.1:8468-29878 GCA_001188425.1 Eucidaris tribuloides | reverse complement strand
TAGCCTTAAAATACTATTTAGTGTTTTAAACATATCCAAATGTGCATTTCAAAGGTCTTTCAAAGTAATATGACAATTTCTTGAAAATCCCGCATTTTTCGTTCAAATTGTCAGTTATGCCCTGCCCTTTTGTCGTGGGGGTTCCAAAAAATTTTGTATTAACAAACTGTTACAAAATGCAATAACATCACAAAACATTTGTTATCCCCTCGCCCGACGAAGTCGGAGGGGATATAGTAATGCCGCCGTCCGTCCGTTCGTACATCCGTCCGTCCATCCGTCCGAAACACTGGTTTTTGTTCGATAACTTTAGTAATATTTCGTCGACGATCATCCGAACCGTCGTATATGTCCATTTTAATTTTTTAAGGGTTTTTTTTTTTTTTTTTTTTACTAGAAAATGAAAGTATAGGTCTCATTCTATATCTGGAGAAAGAACCGTGATATAAAAACTTTTAATTTTCAAGATATTGAGGTGTTTTTAATGCAAGGACATATCAATTTTGTAAAAATTGCGCTTTTTGCATTGAAAGTGTACAGCTCGTAGACATACGACGGTTTGTTTGACCTCGCGTATGATAGCGCGGTCAGCAAACTGTCGTATGTGTCCGTATTGACTTTGCGTGTAAATAAGACATACGACAGTTTGTTTGACCGCGCGCATCCACATTGCGGTCAGGAGTGTAAAAGTGGCTATGGGGTTTTTGTACAGGGGAAATCATGAGCAATGAAACCGAAAATACATGCGTCTAGCTCTTTTGAGATTTCTCCTCTAATTCTTTATTTTGAGTGAAAATAAAGACACTGCTTTTCAGAAGAGATCCTTGGCCTTCCTGTCATACATTTTTCTAGGAATGAATATCCGTGATAGCTTTGCATGGGCAGTGGTAATATATGGTTAGATTTAAACTCGATTTTCTCGAAATCACGTTTCGCACCGTCGTATAGACATACAACGGTTCGGATGAACGACGACGATTTGATGGATTTTCATGAGATTCGGTATGAAGGTACATGATCAAAATACAGACCACGTTCGATTTCGGAGGTTGTAGCTCAAAGGTCAAAGGTCAAAGCTTATTAAAATGCGAAAACTGGTTTCCGTTCGATAACTCTACTAATATTTGACGGATTTTTTTAATGAGATATGGTATGAAGGTACATGGTATCAAAATACAGCAAGTTCGATTTTGGAGTGTGTAGGCCAAAGGTCAAAGGTCATAGCTCATTAAATTTTAGAACAGGTGAATGTAAATGTCTGGAAGCTAGACTAGAGCATATGTAGCTTTGCATATAAACTGTTTACTATTAATGCAAATTCTTTGCATAATATTCTGACAAAGTTTGCTCTTAACAACCTGACAGCTTGTTGGAGGCTTGCTGGACATATTAACAACTATATGCAATTTGCATGTTTGGTATTGACAATTTATTCATAAGAACAGGTGAGAAATATAACTCTGCACTAGGTTTCAGAAGAGAAAGCATCCACAAATTTGAATACACTATGAAATGTTCTACTGCATATTCATAATTGGGCTGAAGATGGGTAAAATCAGTTTTAAAAGAATTATTTTGGAAAAAAATATGTAGGCTAACGTATCAGAAATCTAATCACTTATGGGGAAACATAAGGGGCATAATTGATTAGATTATCGGGCCTATACTGCCCCCATGACAAAGGGGTTCACTGACTTCAGAGGCGTCGATCCTGGGGGGGGGGGGGCGGCGTTCGCCCCCCAATGAAAAATGTGTGTGTGTGGGTGGCGGGGGGGGGCAAACATATCGATTTGCCCCCAATAATTTTGACGATTTGAAAAATTCATAATATGCAATGCATATACATATTTTAACATTTTTCACTTTCGCCTCCCAATCCGACGCCCCTGACTGACATTTTAGTGTTTTCAAGATATTGAGAAAAATGTATTTTGTTCAAACCCTTAAAATCTATTCAGTGTTTGTTTTCAAGATTACATATCCAACTGTGCATTTCAAAGGTCTTTCAAGGTCATATGACAATTTCCTGAAAATCCCGTATTTTTCGTTCAAATTGTCAGTTATGCCCTTTTGTCGTGGGGGTTCCGAAAAATTTTATATTAGCGAACTGTTACAAAGTGCAATAACATCACAAAACATTTGTTATTGTTGGTTTCACGATTGCATTTATTTCTTTTTCATATATCAAACTCTTGAAAATGAAATAAGTTAATGGTGTTGCCATGGAAACCAAATCATTTCCTTGTAAACTTAATCAAAACCATATTTAACTTTGACCAGTTTTGAATAACTTTACCAAGCTTTAAAGCCACTGGCTAACATTTACCACAGTTAAAATATGCGAGCTACATAACCCTCCACGCTCAAAGTGTCTTTGATAAGTCTAAAAATTAAGCCCTGAAAATTGTATTTCAAAATGATGATTTTGTGCTTTAAAATCGCAAGTAGGCCAGATTCACCTGCCCAATTCCTCCCATAGACTTACTGTGTGTAGATCTAGGCTATTTTCTACTTGCCCCAAGTATTAATTGTTTACTCATTCATATCTTGCCAGTGGCAGCATAACTTTCCAAACTTTTGTATTCTAGGGTGTTTATTTGTCCATTTGAACACTACGAGTACTAGTAGCTCAGATATCAAAGTTTGACAATTTTTTAAATTGAAGCTGCACAATGTAAGCCTATCACTTTAAACGTCTTAAACAAATGAACAGAAAAGGTTGTCTCATTTCAAGAAATTAAAAATTTTGACATATCAATTGATTTATTTTATTTGCCTGTTGTCCTAGAAACTAAAAAACTAAAAAAAATGATGAAAAGGCTGTTAGAAACCTCTTTTCAATTCTCATTACTCTTCACAATTTCTCCACAGGTCTTCCTTTCTTGCTTATCTTTTCTTTATGTTTAAAAAAAATATGTTTTCTACACTGAAATGATGTGCTGAATTCATTTCTGAAGTCAGAAATGCAAAATATGCTTACCCCCTTTTAGATGTGTCAATTTTGTGTGTGTGTGTGTGTATATGACAAGGTTCAATATCTGACCACCATTTCACTGCCAAAAGTGTGTAAAAAAATATTTAGGGGGAAGAAATTACATTTTAAAAAATGATTTTGGTCTTTTCTTGGTTAAAATATCTGTATTTTCAGTTTTTACAACTTAGAACCATTTATCTTACATTTTTGAGAAAAAATGGGATATTTGGCCATTTTTGCGAACAAAAATTGCCCCATTTTGTTCGCGGCACAAAAATTTTCACCCACCAACTTTGAAATGCGTTGCTTATCCAAAAAATCATGAGCTATGTTACTTGTTTAGTTAATAATTCAATTAGTTTCTTTTCTCCAGCCTGAAATGTATTTGACTCAGTTTACTGCCGTCTGTTACATGCCTAGCAATCCATTGAAGTTGACGCTTTGCATGACAAATGCATACCTCAAAACAGCCCTTTGATCAGAGTGATGTATATTTCAAACGACCATCAACAATTATAGGAAGCGAGCTAGAAAGCCTGATTTCACCTTAATTTTATGCCAGAATTTACATTACCTACAAACTCCATTGCTACATTTCATTCAACATGTCATAAACTGGAGAATGAAAAAAAAAATATGTTATCCTTTAACCCTTTGGATTTGAAAAGTCGCCTGAACCTACGAGCCCCAATATCGCGCTGCCGCGCAGCCGATCGCCGGGTAATGCCCTCCGCTCCCCGTCCCAATTCCAAACTGCTGAATGATGGCATTTCATTCTAATAAACTTTTGACGCCCACTTAACTCTGAAATACTTCTATCTTGCCCCCATAATACATACTCACCCAAATTACATCAATATTCCGCATAAGCCGTCTAGTTTTATCGTTGTAAAGATATTAAGTACTGTGGTCGTGACTCGTGCACTGTTGACCTTGACCTTAAACCCCAAAATATGATCATTCATTGGCTACCTTATACACACTGTACTCACCAGATTACATCAATATCCGATAAGCCGTTCTCATGTTATCGTGCGTAAAGACATTAAGTATAGAGCCCTTTGCTGACCTTCAACCTCTTGACCCCACCCCCCCCAATTTAACCCTGAAATTGATTGTTTCTTTAATTGCCGGTACCCCCCCATTATAATAATACTTCACCAACGCCCTAAATCAAAATCGTGGACAGCTCTTAAGTTAAATCCACGGGTAATGCAGCCAAATCACGACATCGTTCAGGCCTCGTGACCTTTGACCCTTGACTTTCAACTCCACAAATTATTCAGCTTCTCACCGTTGGCCTGCCGTATACATACAATCACTTTCAGCCAGCTTAACATTCAAATCCAACATGCCCTTTCTGAAGTTGATTGCTACGCCGTAACGCAGCCAAAATCAGACTGTTTTAGCCGCCTGCTGACCTTTGACCTCTGACCTTCTCAACCCCAAAAAATCACTAATCAGTTCATTGTTGCCCATCCTAATACATACTTCACCCTGTTACATCAAAATCCACTGTCCCGCCCATTACAACTATCGCCACCAGCTAGCTAACGCAGCAAGCCAGAGCATTA
This sequence comes from Eucidaris tribuloides, assembly GCA_001188425.1. NCBI lineage: Eukaryota > Metazoa > Echinodermata > Echinoidea > Cidaroida > Cidaridae > Eucidaris > Eucidaris tribuloides. Next base: position 25,330 of record JZLH01S0066266.1, on the reverse strand, counting down.
TTTAGGCCCACTGGCCCTGACCTTTGGACCTTTACCTTTGACCCCCCAAATCTAATCAGCTTCATTAGTTGCCTTCCATAATACAAACTTCACCACAAGCTTACATCAAAATCCGACCGGCGCTTCACAAGTTTCACGCGTAACGAGCCCAAATCAGAACATATTTCTAGGCCCACTGACCTTTAGACCTTAGACCCCCAAATTTAATCCTGTTCACTTGTTGTTCATACATACATACTATACCCAATTTACATCCAAAATCGACCGCGACCATTCACAAATCTATCGCCCACTAGCTAACAAGCCCCCAAGACAAGTCAGAACATAATTTTATTTGCGCGCCTGACCTCTTGACCTTTGACCTCTTCAACCCCAAAAATACTAACAGTTCACTTGCCTGTGCCTTCATAATACATAACTTCACCCAATTACATCAAAATCTGGATGCCGGCCCGTTCACAAAAGTGTTATCGCCATGGCAGCGCCGCTACACGAGCCCCCCAAATCAGACATACATTGTATTTTAGGCCCTGCCCCTGACCATTTGCACCTTGACCTTTCACCTCCAAAATCTAATCAGCTTCATTGCTTGCCCTAGTACATAACTTGCCGATCCTAAGTTACATCAACATCCGATCAGGCGCTTCTGTAACGCTTATCGCCCCCCCGGTAACGAGCATCGGTAACGCGGACGGAACGGACGCGACGGAGACCGGGAAACGGAACGGACGCGAAAGGAAAAATCCGCGCACGGACGGCACGGCGGAACGGACGGCGCCTACGGCACGCGCAACCCGCAAAACATAATGACCTCCCGGCCCCAACTTCGCTTGCCGGAGGCATAAAAATAAGTGTATTTGTCAAAAACATCATTCGGGAAAACCAATCAAGCTACAGGATCTAATTAATTATGCGCCTTATATTTCTCCATAAGTGATTAGATTTCTGATATGGTAGCCTGCATAGTTTTTTTCAAAATGTTTCTTTTTTGAGAATGTATTTTACTTGTTTTCAACCAAAAATGAATATGCAATAGACCATTTGCACAATATATTCAAACCTACTGAAGAGTTTTTTCACCTGTTCTCATGAATACATTTAAAATACCAAAAATGCAATTTGCATACATTAGTTGTTGGTAGGTCAGGCAAGCCTCCAGCAAGCTATCAGGTTGTCAAGAGCATCCTTTGTCAGACAGACTAGTATGAATACAACTTGCATTTACTATGAAACTAGTCTAAAGGTAAAATATGCCCAAGTCTGGTTTCCAAACTATTATCTTCAGTCTTGCTTTCAGCAATCTTGCTTTCAGCAATACTAGATTCTTGATTTAAGGCGGAGTGAGTGTCTCCGGAGGTAAAATAAGTCGGAGAGTGGGTGTACTTTAAAGGTGAAAATATTGCCTGGTCTGCAACTTAGACTACATATTCCCATTAGCTACACTGCAACATACACACACCAACAAATTCTTAAATATCTAAAAACGAAAGCATATTTTGCATTACCGACTTCAGAAATGATTTCAGCGCAAAATTTTAGTCTAGAAAACATATCTTTCGTTGTGAAAACATAAATGTCACATTTTTCGTATTTTGGCAGTGAAATGGTGGTAGAACCTTGAAACTTGTCGTAAACTTCATTAAAACCATATTTAACTTTTTCCAGTTTGACATAACTTTACCAAGCTTTAAAAAGTCTTTAACAAATGAACAGAAAAGGTTGTATAATTTCAGGAAATTAAACAGATTGACATAATTTTTGATTTATGTTGTTATTCGATTGTTGTCCTGGAAACTAACAAACTGACAAAAATGATGAAAAGACTGTTAGAAACCTCTTTTCAATTTTCAGTACTCTACACAATTTCTCCACAGGTCTTTTTTGACCTCCATAGTACACTCACAGTCCGACTGTTATACCTCCAAAGATACTTACTTGGCCTTAAATCACGACACTTGCATTAGAACAGTTTTATAATAACTAAAAATTTTATGCATACTATTCTGTTTGACAAAGGTTGCTCTTAGCTACCTGACAGGTTGCTGGAGCCTTGTCATGCTTGTCAGACATAGCAACAGCTAATAAATGCATATTGCATTTTTGTGTTGAAAATGTATTCATAAGAACAGGTGGGTAGTTTTAGAAGAGAAAATATCCATAAATTTCAATACATTATGAAAATAATAGATTGTACATGCAGGATGCTCAATTCTGATTGGTTGTTAAAGTGGCTCAGGCTGAGTGCACAAGTAAACTGTGCTGTTATGCTCTTTTGTCATGGGGTTTAGATTAAGAGTTTGATGTTATGCCCTTTTAACAAGCGGATTATGGAACAAAGGGACCCTTCTAATTAATATTTTTTTGTTCTGCATGTTTAAAATGATGTACTGAGTCCCCTACACTTTATAACTCAATTTTGAAAATAATATCAGTTATGCCCTTTAGTCAAGGGGGGGGGGTGGGGGGGCAATACAGATGAAAGAAATAGATCATCACTAGGCTTTGGAAGAGAAAACATCCATAAATTAAATACATTGTAAACTGGCATTTTGTAACACAGACACATCAGTCAAGGGGCTTTCTGTGTGTGTGAAGATCAAGCTTCGGATTTAAAATAACATGATTGGAAGTGGTCCTCAACTTGGCGTAAAACTTTTCTAGAATCAAGCAAACTATGCAAGAATTCTGCTGTGACAATTTAGTGATCAATCATTGACTTGTTTTAAAGGAACTAAATTTATATATCATCTAATATAGTGGGTAAATGTGTTGTGTAGCTTCTATTTAAATCAATTTATATCGGGGAAGATGATAATGCAATACTGCATTGCCCATGCTTGATTTTCCTGAAGTGAATGGATTCAAGACAAGTCCTTCCAGCCGAGATTAACACTCCAGGTAGTGTATCCATTCAGTTTAATATGTCCTAACTGATATGGTTCTGGAGGCCTTTTCAAGTGTCCCCAATCATCGTCCTTTGAGCTCCGAGCGATGTGCATAGCTATACACGACAATCTTGGAGTCTGAGCTATCTCGTAAATTTTCGGAGTTAACCCTGAGATTTCTCAGGGTTAAATCGTTGGGGTTAACTCCAAATTTACCTAACTCAAAGCTGTCTACACGCTCACGAACCCGAGGGTTATCCCCAAGTTTCAGAAACTTGGGGTTAACCGTAGGGCTAACTCCAAACGTGTAGACAACTTAGGGTTAAATCGTTGGAGTTATCATAGGCTTAACTCCAAATTTGAATAACTCCAAGCTGTCTACACGCTCACTATCCCGAGCGTTAAACCCGAGTTCCTGAAACTTGGGGGTAAACCTTAGGGTTAACTCCGAACATATAAACGCAACTACTATTAGTCATGTTTATACCTTTGGAGTTAGCCCTTGGTCTAACCCCAAGTCTCAGAAATTTGGGGTTAACCCTATGGTTTGTGAGCGTGTAGACAGCTTGAAGTTATCCAAATTTGGAGTCAACCCTGAGATAACTCCGACGATTTAACTCCAAGTTGTCTACACGTTCGGAGTTACCTCTGGGGTTAACCCTGAGTCTCAGGAATTCTGGGTTAACCCAAGTGTTTGTAAACGTATAGACAGCTTGGAGTTATGCAAATTTGGAGTTAACTCCCAAGATTTAACCCTGACATATCTCAGGGTTAAAGTTGAAGAACAGCAAGCATGGGCAAACCGATATTGCATTAATCTTGATCCCCGATAGAAGGTTGATCAAATAGCAGCTACACAACACATTTGCCTATCACAATGAGTATTATGATGAAACATAGTTTATTTAAACTGAGACAACGTTCACCACGAAATTTTCACAGCAGAATCGTTGCATAGTTAACCGAAATCTAAAATAGTTTCATCCTGAGTTGAGGACCACTTACAATCTTGCTTGTTACCTTTAAACCCGGGGGAGGGGAATCACTCTTCACACGGCCTGCTATAGCAGGCAGGTGCATATATGCACCCGCGTCTTGGAAAAAGCGTCAAAAAGAACATGGGGCGTCGACGTCTTTTGGGAAAAGAGTATCTTTTTCAGCACCATTCGCCGGCAATCGCCCTTTAGGGTAGACTTTTCTCACATGTCACCATGGGCGCAAATCCACGCAGGAATGCTTTTCATGTGGGGGGGGGGGGACACCTATTGTTGTGTCCCCCCCACATGAATAGCATTCTTCTTGGATTTGCGCCAATGCATGTCACGCCATTTGGGGTTACTTATTTGGTTATGTAGATTACACCATTTAGGTGAGCAAATTTGAGTAGATCTAATAACAGCTCGAAATGAACGTTTGTTAAATAGGACATTTATTTATGAATTATCAAGTGAACCTCTTCAGGTTGTGCAATGAACAATAATGATTTGGATGAGAAGGGCATTTGGTTTGGGTATCAAATTACTTGCTTTCACTATTTTCGCCACTTAGGGTATCAAATTAGTGGATTTCATGGGAGTCACGCCACTTAGGATTGCTTTTCTCATGTGTTACGGCATGTAGGGCTGCAAATTTGGTTATGGAGGTTACGCCGCTTAGGGTGCATTTTTTAGGTTGTTGGACACGGGTGGTAGCAGACCCTGTGGAGAGTGACCGCCGGGTTCTTTTACGAGCATGTTCAAGAACAAGAATGACAAGAATGCATACATTTCCAGAACAATTTAATAATGCAAATAACATTGGTAAAATCATAACGCAACAACACCATGAAGTAAAATGGTGTAAACATGACACATTAAGTTATATGTGGCATCTACATATTTGTCAGGCTATCATTGTTACAACTACGATTAGAAAATATAAAAAAATGTCCACACTGAAATTACTAATTAATTTCACATACGCCTAACTATAACCCAAGTTCCTTTGAGTATGATACATGCCAAGATTTTGGTAATTATTACCTACATTGTACAATAAGGGGGGTAACTACGGTTTGAGAGCTTCTACCTAAATGTTGAACCAGCTATATCATATCTACGAACCAGAAATAGTCTTGGCTAAATCCATCTTTTCTTGCACGTCTACTTACATTGATATTCTATGTCTACTAATCGCCTGCAATTATTAGCCCATATCTCAGCCCCACTAAATGCCCGCCGGCTCCTGGCCAAACGTTCTACTAAATAATTATATCCGATCCATGCCACTGTCTTCCAGGGTTTTCTCGATACCTATTCCTGCCTGATTAACTTCGATCTCGGTAGAACTAGTAACCCTTAAGTCGTTCGCAAGTAATAACATTACCACAAGCCTATGGCTCTTACATTATTACAACCGTGGAAAGGTTGCTTTCTATATTCATGAATTCCGGTATTCGAAGAATACACGGCCCTTGCTTTCTGTGATACGAATATAACAGTTCTTACTCCAAACTTAAGTTAATTACATAATTACTAATAATTTACACGCTGAATATGTACTGTACAATACTTGTATGATTACAATAAAATATTACTTTGTAAGACAAGTATTATTATTACAAGAAAATAAATAAACGCCTTAAATTGTAACGTTATATATTTCGTGTCAGGTTTGCTTTACTCTGTACTTCTAAGAACGTTCTGAGCATGGTATGAGACTCGTAGTTTTACACAAAATACCTAAGTTAGAAGCTGGCAAAAGCTCTAACTTATTCATCACAGATCAAGCACTACTTGAGACAAAATAAATAATTGCCTCGTTATCGATAAGACCATGGCCAAATAGAGTTTCAAATCACTATCTATTAATAAAATTCACTGCATCTTAGTAAATCACTGCTTACAAAAGTCACTCAAATGACCACGAAGAAATATTTCCTCATTCACTATTTACATTTATAACATTATTTGCTAATTACTATTTAAATACACTGCAGCATAACTCATAAATTACTATTTACATAACATTTCAATATAACTATTTAATTACATGCCTATTTACAATAGACAAAAAGTGACACATTTTAAATGATCTACGTAACGGAGACTAAGAACCTCTTCCAGAAATTCATGATGATCTAAGAGAATAAAAAACCACAAAATATACCAATATAACCATAATCCTAGTGTATTCAGACCAGTCTCACCAATAAAAGTTCAAGGTAATAAATTCTGTTCAACGAATATGTACATACGTGCTTGGCAGAATATCCGCCACTCTATTCCAATTTGGCAGAATTTCAGTCAAAGCTAAATTAGTCGGCAAAAATTAATATCTGAATCTTCACAAGTATATAGCAATAAGTAGAAATATATCCCTTTCAAATACTGGGTTCAGAAAATTTCTTTTATCATGGTATATATCAGAAATAATCTTATAGACACAAGAAATATTTACCTTGATAAATTTCAATCAGTCGGCAATCACAAAGAACGTTCAGGTTGTAATGTAACAAAGATCAAAATATGAGCAAAAAGACAATTGAATTATCGTAGCTATTTACATAAGCGTACAGGAATGCTTTGATGCGCCACACTAAGGCTAGCAAAAATAAGATGCACGAACATCGCGCTTGTGATTAAATGGTATGCGCATATACCACGCAAGTATTGATTAACACCATTGGTATTACAAGGTTATAAATTTATATAGAGATAATAAACAAATGAATAAAAGATAAGATTCATAATTTAAGAAACATTTTGCACGCCCGTCACATTAACAATGACTTAGGAGTTAACCCAAAGCTCACGTGTAGACGACGGTTGGATTATTGGAGGAATTTTAATTTCCTTGGGGTTATCTCATCTCGGGGTTATCTTCACGTATAAACGCCACCACTAAAATGTTTTGGGACTGTGCACCGTCAGGTTGTTGCCATTGCTAACCTGTTGCAGAAGATTTGATTTTGGTAAATGAGCGTATTCCAAAGAGCCCAGCCCGAGGTTTCTCGTTCTTAGTCCCCTTACGTAATAGAGTCTTTCATAGATGCGTGTGCACCGTGAGAGTCAGTTTCTACAACGCATACACTGTAAAAATTGGTGTATAGTTTTAACAACCAACGGTGTTACCCCAGACAGATATTAGACATGGGGTGATTACAAGTTTTAGATATATTAGTGTCAGTAATTGCTCGACGTCAAGAACAGTTACACCGAGCACAGAAACTGTGACACGGATTAAATAGCTACTGTCGATTTCGGAATCGATAGCTTAACACGAGTGTTAACGAAAAAAACGAAGAAATGTTGTAATTTCATTATGAAATTTAAATAATCGTACTACAAATTCAACATTGTCGGAAAGGCATGTAGTTCTCCCTAGATATCATGTATTTGACTTATTTCATTATGCCTTAGGTCTTTCACAATCAATTAAATCTTATGATTCGTGTTGCAGCTCACCACGCACAAACACGCTGCCATACAACTGTGACACCAAGCTGGGTACTCTGAGACAAAAATTACACTAACACTAACAACGAACTTAAATTTCCAGACTTCCTGGTCGAGTCATACTCTCCAGTCCACCCATTGTCTCAGTCAGCTGATTAATCAGTAAGTCAACAATACCCTCGCTGGTCACTCATCCATATGCCAGAATCGGTGGTGTTGTATAAACATTATCTCCAGAAATCAACCTAGGATATCAGCGAGGGTCCTTCACTGCCTCTGTGACAGAATGTCATACTTACATTATTATCTTACAGTGGAAGGCCATTAAACCAATCAGCATGATGGGATGACATCAAAGTGGTGCAGCCAAAACGACAGAGTGGCACGTGTTAAGAGATATCCACACTCTGAAGGTTTTTAGTCATGCCTGTTTCATAATGAGATCGTTCAGACCCGGATCAATTGTGCACCCCGACCGATCTGGGTGAGCCTGTGCCTGCAAACTAGTCGCTTTATGTAGTAGTTTCCAACTCCTCTATACCGTCCACGATCTTGTCGATGAAGTCGGTGTGATGTCGGTCGACGTTCTTGTTGCCTACCAACATCTGGATGAGAGTGGGGTCACAGGTCATCAGGAAGGCGCGAACAATGTCTCCGTTGTGGTTCTGTAGAGGACGGGGTACGAGAAAGTTGGTGAAACGTAGTTGGTACGATAGGTTGTCCGACAGAAGGGCCCTAGCGTATGTTCCCCGCAGAATGGCTTTAACGGTGAATTTTCTCTAATTTGAGAAATATTGTCTTATTTGGTATTAGAATTAAACGTACTGGGAGATCAAAACACCACACTACTTTAATTTCACGTGGAAAGAGCCAGCGGTTGTCAAGATAGAGACGATTTAGCGTTAAGGCCCTTCTGCCTAAAACATATGCTAGGGACTTTCAGCCAGAAAACTGATTGTTTTTTCACCAATCTAAGAAAACGGGGTACAAATTTTGTTTCAACTCGTAACGTTTCCTGATAGAGAGCAGTGATGACGTCAAACTGATTTGGAAATTTGTGGGAATATAAATAGCCAAATCGTTTGTTTTGTTTGTTTGTTTGTTTATTTTATTTAACCACGGTAAAAAGACCTGCTTTCAGCTAAATAGCTGTTTTTCAGCAAGGCCGTGTAGTATAACATAATTAACAAAACTAACATAACAAATTCAACAACAAAATCAACAAAACGAAAATTACAACAAAACAACGTATTTACAGGTATAAAAGGAAACGAATAACAAAAATAAAAATAAATAGAAGACAGACTGGTAAAGCAAAAAAAAAGCAAATCAAACATGGCACATTTAAATTAGTATAGACAAAAGAGAATGTAATAATACAAGAAAATGAAAAGGGAATTGATTTTAACGGTAACCTAAACAGGAACAATGAAAATTAACATATTACGTAAATTAATTTAAAACTTAGACAAACAACAAGATGCAAAAAAGTAGACATCTCGGTGGACCTATTTGAAGGGAATTTGTAACTTAGAGATTTCTTTTGTGAAAATCTTGACACTGGTAGCGGTTCTGAGATTGATTGGATGATTATTATAAAGACTACATGTCATGTAAGACGGGCTGTTTCGGATGAAGTTTGTGCGTGGTTTTGGTAGTACTACTTTGGTATTTGAATTTCGCAATGTGTAATTATCCAGTGTTCTAAATTCAAATTTCGAAGACAAATATGGTGGCACCGTGACTCGGTGCAACTGCATGCAGTTCTTCTTTTGGTAGAAACAACCAGCTGCGACAAGCAACACCTGGTTCCACTCTTTTGTCCACATATTTCCAACCCAGAGTGACGTCACACTCCCTGTGGATATTCAATCAGCATCAGTGTGTCATTGTGTACTGTAATTGTCCCGATCAGTCAAACTTCATCATATGTAAATTCTCCTATCAGGCATATATCAGCGTGATAATCATCTCAGAAATCAAGTTCAACCCCCCTAATTTATTCTTAATGTTATAACTCTGTAAGTTAACATTTTGCTGAGAAATAAAGTCCAATATTTAGGTAATAACTTGTTATGATTTGAAAACATGAACATATATCGTCGGCGGTCATCCGAAACGTCGTATCGCACGACAGTGCGAAACCCATTTCAGAGAGAATCAAATTCAAAGTTGACTATACAATTGCAACACAATTGCTTAGCATTGATACCTTTATTTTTACACAGAACCAAGAATCAGATAACATATCGCAAAAAAGCTACATGTTTGTAATTTAGGTTTGAGTAGTTTAGATTTTCCCTGTACTAAAACGCCATAGGGAATACAACAACGCTGACCACATTTTCAATATGCGCGATCAAGCAAACCGTCGTAGATGTCTTTCACGTGCAAAGTCAATGAAGCGCAGATACGACTTTTTGCTGACCGCGTAATTTGCATATTAAGTGCGCGCACGATTGTTGTTGCTGTGGCTAGCAGTACACTTTTCAGATGGCGATTAGCGAATTATTTCTACTCAAAAATTGTACCTAGTGCATCGCCTTTAAAATTCCACCACTATATCTCGAAATAAAATAATTGCTGCCTAGAAATTTAACCACATTATTAGAGACTTGTAATTTCATTTTCCTGCAAAAATAATCAAAATCGATAATTATTGACACAAAATATGACTGATACTGACGGTTCGGAATGAACGCCGACGATATAACTCCCGCCAACCCCCCCCCCAACGGCCCCCTTCCCTCGCAGCGTCAGTGCACCAAGGCCGAGTAGATTGTTTTCTTTTTTCATGAACTGTTACTTGCTCCGAGTTTACCCACTCTCCTGTCAGGTAGTTTCATATAAGTGTGCGCGCAGATGTTGTTTGCTGTGCTACAGTACACGTTTTCAATGGGATTTGCGAATTTTATCAAAAAATTGTATGGCATCGCCTTTAAAATCCCCACATATCTCAGAAAATAAAATAAATTGCTGCCTAGAAATTTAACCACATATAGAGACTTGTAATTTCATTTTCTGCAAAAATATCAAAATCGATATTTTGACCAAAATAGACTGATACGACGGTTCGGATGAACGCCGACGATATAATTCAGTAATTGTTTTTTATGAATGTATTGCTCTCGGTTTACCCACTCTCCCTTCCAGCCTCACCCAAACTTGGTGCCAATATAACGTGTCCCAATAAAAATGCCCCTCTCAAAGACAACAATATTTACCAAAATCAAATACTGTCTACTATTTTACGTGAAAATATGGAAAACCCATATAATATTTGAGATTCTCTCAAAATTTTATCGGTCTTGCTCTATTGGATTAAATACACACATTCGTTAGTAATAGGTTTGTGCTAGCAGTACAGTACAGTACTGAATACAGTGAAGTGCATTGTATTCGTATTTCTCCTTATGGAGCCTGGAATGGGCAAAGTAGTATAACTGCTATTAATGAGTGTGTGTATACACAACCACTGAAGCAAGACCGATGAAAGTTTCACAGGACATACAACCTTAAATTGGCTTTTCATATGTGGACTTTAGATAAAGAATAGTACTTGATTTTGGTAGTGATTCTGTGGTTAGTGGGAGGGACATTTGTATCGGGACAGCTGTACTGTTGGAATGGTTGGTAAGAATTACCAGCTGCAACGCGATTCTTTCTTCCGAAACTGTCCAATCAGGGGCCGATCTGGCCTGAAGGCAGGCGACGGCTTTGCGCACGTCACGTATAATTAGTGCGGTATCCATCGTGGAGGGCGCTTGTCCCCTATCGTCGATATATTTCAGGAGAGGCACCAGGACCAAGCCATTTTCCTCCGGGATATTGAACGGTGTTAGGATACAGTTCGATGTCAGCATTTTATGAAATTCGCTGTGAGCAATCCCTCGACGCCTTACCGCTGAGGAAGATGTAGCGCAAGTAAGTCCTGAGAAAGATATGAAAAACAAGGGAATGTATAAAAAAGGTGAAATTTGCTGATCTACGTGTGAATCGCTGGTCTGGTATCATGATGCACCTGCGGGCCAAGCCCCCTTAACGAGCGAGCCGCTCTAAAACCTTTCCGACTTTAGTAGTATCCACTCGGAATTGAAAATGCCATTTCGGCAATGGGTAAGAGGAAGTAGCTAGTACGAGATGACATTTAACTGTTTAATGCTTATCACCGGTTTTAGGATTCCTGTGTATAACAATGAATGGATGGCGTTGTAACACGTTTATACGTTTATACGTTAATTTAGGATCCTCGTGGTCACACTCTGATTTCCGGAGATAACTGTGGATACTTTAAAGAATCCCCAGACTAGACCGTTTTATAAACTTTTGAGTTATTTAATTTAGGCAGATTGGGATTTGTTTGCTAGAGCTTATTTCTCTGTACTTCGAGAACAGGGCTCAACCACACATAATCCTATTTCTTAATTCAAGGTTTATGTACTCACTAGTTTTGATCTCTTGTCCTAAATATTTGTAGGCCAGTGACGTAACAGTCGGGGTGTGGGTGAGGTGTCGAGGGAGGGTGGAAGGGGGGGGGGGCAGACTGCCCCTGAAGGATTTCAGTGGGAAAATCCACCAAACCACCAGGAAAAATAAAAGGACACAAAAAAGGAAAAGGAAGGAAAAAGGGAAAATAAAGAAAAGGGAGAAACAAAGAAAAAAGAGAAATAAAGAAAGATGAAAAGAGAAGAAAAGAGCAAAATGAAAATTGAAAGAAGGGGGAAAGGGAGAGAAAAGAAAGGAAAAGAAAAAACGGAGGGATAACGGAAAGAATGAAGAAAAGGGATACAGGTAGATAAAGGGAAAGAAAAGAGGAGGAAAGAGAAGAAAAGAGAAGAAATGAAAATTGAAAATAGCGGAAAAGGGAGAGAAAAGAGAGTTTTGAGAGGGATTCTGTCACGGTTTGCAATTGGGCTGAGAGGCGATAGCATACGTTTTGCATTTCGGTAGGTAAGTACGTTTGCGCCGTGGATTAAAAATGCCTTGTAATTACATTAGTTTTTATATTGTGGGAGTTTTTAAGCCTGGCAAGCATGCTATAATCCCTGCTAGCACTTGCTGGATCGGGAGACTTTGAGGGGACTCAGTCATTTGAGAAAGAAAGATGTGAAGAAAATGAATTGTCGAAAATATACTTAATGAGCTGAATTTTGAAACAAAGTACTCAAAAAGCAACGTCTTTTGAGTCTTTATATTACCAAAACCTTGGAGCTTACGGGGGCTTTACTCCCTGGACCCCCGCCAGTGCTTTGCAGCTGGACCCCACCAGAGGCCATAAGGCGGGCCCCTGGGTCCCATCCGCTACGGGCTTCGCGACAAGCTACTCGCGCTGCGGCCTTTCGCCCGCACATTTTGGACTTATTTACCGGGATATTTTTGACTCTGCCCCCTTCATAACAGGCACCTGTTAGGCCCCTGTTGTAGGCGTCAACTTTTTCTATGTCATCTTCTATTTCTACGGTTTCGTTGGATGTATAGTTCGCCAACTTCCCCGGAAGTTGATAGACTTTCACTTACTCGTGTCAACGATGCTACCCGTCGATTGCTCCAGTACCACACTTGATGGTCGTCTCATGGATTTTTGACGTTGCCAAATGGTGGACATTGTATAGAGATAAGGATTGATCGAAGAGTTCAGAGGAAGGATAAATACAGCTGTCCATGTGTAGACTTCAGTCGGGATCTCAACCGATCTTGTAGCGGATAGAAAGCCCATGATGATAATCGGCATCCAACACACAAAGTCAGTACCAACGATTAGCGCCATTTTGGTTGCCAATTTGATTTGAGTGCTGGCAGTATTTCTTTAGGAATTTAAAAAGAAAAGACAGAATTATAAACTGACCGCAAAGCATACTGGAGAAATCGTTTACCGCGAAGTCTGTCTTCATACTTGAAAATATATGATAGTCACAGGATCTAACGATCCTTTGACATCATCCACAATATAAGAAAATATTGAACTTAAAAATGAAGACTGCAGAATGAGAAGTACTTAAGTCACATTTTGACGAAATTGAATTAGTGATTGTTTAAAAGTCGTTACATGCGGGAAGTTTTTTGACAAAATTGTATATGGTTTTAGTTTCACATCAATTTGTTGAGCACAAAAATGATTCTCTTTTGGGCAGAGAATACGAGGTTTTACGCACAGGTATTGCTTTACTGCTCTCACACCGAGCTGTGTAGGAGCATGTCTATTGTCACCCTCAAACGCATAATAATAAAGACTGCGTTGATTTCTAGCCAGCTGGCAAAGTCAAAATACTAAAAGAAAATGGTGTCTGTGATTAGTTTTTGCCAATCCCTGGGGATTTCTCCCAGCCAATAAAATTTGAATTTTACATTTTTTGAATTCTCAGACTTCCCGCTACACATTCTATCTTCAATATATTTAAAGATGGCGCAATTTCATTTTATGAAGCGGCAAAGTCAGAAAAATGGGAAAAACGGGGATCTTCCACGAATTTTTTTAACCAAAAAGGAAGTCTTTACAATCAATTCCTAGTGTCATAACATTGACTTCGGTCACATATTTTGATCTGACCTTAAAAGAGAAACCGTTGGTTATCATAAATCTCGTTTCAATAGTTGCAGATTTGTTACAATGGCAAAAAATGTGCCAAAAACGACGGTTTTAATTCAAGTTTACCATTGTGTTGCAAAACTTTGGACCATGAAGAAAGTGAAAGATCACTTAGAAATTGATATGGTACAGGAAAAAGTACTCTAGTCCCCAATATTATTAATTATTGGAAATCGACAAGTGTGTGACAATGATTTTTTGTCCTATATTTATCTTTTATTGTGTCAATTAACTTAACCAAGTTTAGATGTACAACTCAAACAATTGTGATCTGTAGACAAATTTGAAAACTTTGATCCTTTGTTTCTAAAAAGCAGTATTATGTGACTTCAGTACTTCTTATTCTACAGTCTTTAAATGCAAAAAAACACAACAGTATTAATTGACAAGTCGATAAAAACGGAAATATGGCGGATTATTAATGAAAACAGATTATATCAAAGATCGGTGAGACGCATGTTCTTGCCTGCAAGACCACAGTTGTGACGTAATGTAGTATAGTAGCAGTAGAAGTAGTAGTAGTGGTAGTAGTAGTAGTAGTAGTAGTAGTAAAAGTAGTAGTGGTGGTAGTAGTATACAAATGTTTGAAACTAAATACTTAACCGTCAACGTAGCCGAGGGTGTCATAGTTTCAAACAGAGACTCTCAAGACAGGATATATTTGTTTCATATCCGTCATCGAATTAACAGGGAAATAACACACACACAAAAAAAGGAAAATGAAATGTACTTGCGGTACCCCTCCGAGTAAGTGTGTGTCGCACGGCATACAGGTGCGTGATATTTTTACTTGCGGTACGGATAGGGATACAATTCCATTCAATCTCATAAACCTATAAAACACTAATTTAATCCTCATTCTTTTTTTAACTAATCCTAACTCAAACTCGACGAACTTAACCCATTGTTAATCTTAAACATTGCCAGACTTCCATACGGGTGTAGCACGCTATAATGTCTTTCACACGCACGGGAAAAAAAATTGTGTATACGGTACATGTGTTTGTACACACGATTTATTCGGCTTTTGAATTACATAGCTCAAATCGCGATCCCACTGTCGGGTACTAGTCGGTCGCGGGTTGGGCAAATGAGCAAATAGTATAGCGCCCTCATTGTTGAGAGATTAATGTACTATAGCACTCGTATGAGAGAACAATAGTACTTTACTATTGTATTCTCCGAAAGTACTGTAACTACTATAGTACTTTCAGAACTATTGTATCCCAGACTCACAGAAGAGTTTTTTTTTAAATTTTCATCATGTGACATACTTTTGCCCAACCAGAATTCAAGAAGCTTACAATTAGGGATACAATAGTGTATACCAGTAGTAATACTAGTAATATAGTAGTAGTGGTGTTTGTAGTAGAAGTAGTAGTAGTAGTAGTCGTGTTATATAACCGGCCCTGTAACTTTGTTGCCACGATTATGTATTTAAAAAGTTTTCAATAGAGATTGTGACTGGGCACAGAGTAAATACAGACAAATTGAAGTCACTTACTTGCAGTGTCTGGCATGTCCTTTCTTCTTTGTAAATTTTTGAGCTGAACGGTGGACAACCACGTAAATACCGGCATAACATAGAGCGGTGACAACAAAACAAAGGAAGTTCAATCCAAGGAAGATGGTTATGGAATATTCCCAGCCTGGTGGCCTATCCGTCGTTAGAGGGAGTCCTAGACACACACCGGACCTTCCGTAAAACTCGCCGAAATAATCTACCGGAAGAGCTGGAATTAGTCCGATGATCAGCGCGAAAATCCAGATGAATGCCAACCAGAGACGTGAGGATTTGTTAGAGATTTGGATTTGGCGATGAGTAGGAAAGACCACGCACAGGATGCGGTCAACGCTAATTAGCATGACAATGAATACAGACACCTCGCTGGACAGAACCGACATAAAGCCCGCCATTTTGCAGACGACGCTGGTTTGCCACATTTCGGCGTTGATGGCGTAATCACCGCGGTAGTAGGCGTCGGCGCCTGCAATTACCATCATGTAGCAACCCATCAGGAAATCCGATATAGCCAGGTGGGAGATAAGACGGTCTTGAATCGTGCTGTTCTCGATTCGTCTTCGCTGGAGGAATCGGAGAATGATGACGAGGGCGTTGCCGATCAAAGCGCTGATCCCTAATATCCAGATAAAGATGAGAAGGGTTGTATCTTTGAGGAGGTCGTCGCAAGAGGAGAATTGGTCCTGGGGCGCGAAACAGCCCGACGTGTCGACCGCGGGGTCGGCTGGAGCTAGATCAACGAGACAGCAGAAGGTGAAGCTGTCTGCATATCTGGGGAACAAAAGAAACCTAGTGTGATTTGATGTGCCATAATATAAAAAAAACACTGCAGTTAACAAACTTAACAGAGTCATGTTAACTCTTAACATGGCAAAGTCGCAGATCTGCACCAAATAATACACAAAGTCCATGGAGCTTTAAATTTTCTGGTATGTTAAGACAGTGGCGTACCGTGGATCAGCTCATTGGGGGGGGGGGGGGGCACCCAGTCGCTCAGCCGAAATTGCATTTCAGATGATTTTAAGCGCTGCGAGCGCTAAGCATGCGATAGGGGCGGGGATAGGCATACTCCTGTCAAGGTTTTGTTTTGCTCTTTTTCTGCTAAATTGTACTCCAATATCGCCGTTTCAATGTATAGGCTTATTTTTTGATGAATAAAATGTTTGTATTTATGTCATAAGTGGTGAAAAAGCAATTCCGCGAGCGTAGCGAGCGAGCGGTTTGGAAAGCTTTGAAATTCTAAGACGAAAAATGCGTTTTGCAGGCCCCTAGCCAGGATATTTCAAAGGAGAGGGTGCAAAAAAGTAAAAAAAAAAAAAGGAACTTATGACAAGGGGGAGGACAGACCACCCTAATGAATGGGTTCCAGTAGGGTCACCGTCCCGGGTGGGGGAGTAATGGAGCTCCGCTCCCTGAAGCTCGCGGCTTAACCA
>JZLH01S0066264.1:38951-49787 GCA_001188425.1 Eucidaris tribuloides | reverse complement strand
AAATGAACAACAATGGGGGGGGGACTAAGGAAAAAAAAATCACCGTTAATTTCATTACTTTGAAAATAACTTTGAAAATAGGGTGGCCACCCACACCCCCACCCCCCCCCCCGCTTTTCCCATGACACTACCCTGTGCGCGCGTTACTGTGAGTTTAATATCGAAAGGGTTAAATGAAATCCGTTACGCGTTCTCCTCTCAGCTTCATCCCACCTTCCAAGTCGTTAATTAGGAGACCGTAAGAACCCGAGACCGTACTCAAGTGTCTACTTTTTATAAAACTAACAGAATTCTGAATGAATTGAGCAGAATCGCGATGGAATACGGCTAGGCGTACTTTGTGATTAATCGGTGTGTCCAGATTTATGTTTTATCATATATGTGACTAAATTACCGCCTTTCCTTTCTCAGCCATTCTATCATAATTATATGAGACTCATATTCATCCAGATTATTTTTCATGTTTCGTTTCCTCAATTTTGAAATAGTAACAATAGAAACAAATTAAAGGCAAGTCACATGGATTATTTAAAACAGTTTATTCATATTAAAGCAGTGCCACATCAAGCAAAGTAATAATTGCATAAGAAATGGACATACAATTGCAGTGATCAGATGATGGCGTAACTTCTCCTTTTCATTTCAGCAGCATGCATGCAAAACTGCAAAAGGGCGCTAGCTCCATATTTCATGAAATTGAGTTATTAGCCTAAATTAGCCTAAGTGCATCAGCCGAACAACGTATTTAGTTATAGAATATAATTTGGGGCTAACTTGCACGAACAAGTACGAAACGTAGAGTTTTGGTTTTATTTTCCTGTAGGCAAGTGTCCAATGAACTCTGACAAAGACAATTTTCTCCAAAGTCAACGAAGTGTATTTAGCACCTTTTGCCTCCAAGCTCTTCATTTATTGGTAACATGGTATTATATTGACCTCACCAGTCAAAGAAACAAAATATAAGAATATGTACAAACTAAAACTTGTCATTATATACCGCACGACTCAAGAAACTGCAACAAAACCACTGACGTATAACGCCAGTTAAGCCAAAATTCATCACGATTCGACAGAAAACAAACAAAACTGAATAACCAAACATTGTGTTGATACTCCTGTTTTGTGTCTCCGCATTTACACCCCTCTCTCTCTCTTCATTTTTGTGTTCTTGCTAACAGATATTCGAATTATGGCATCTCGAGGCACTGTGTTCCTTTCTACCATCCTGGCGATCGTAGCTGGCTGGAGACGGCTCCTTTAAGATGATCCTCTCTTATCCGTGAAAGACGGTGAAGCTGTTCCATCGGTTCCACTCGAAACCGATTCTTCAATTGTGCATTTGGAATAGACTCAAGCTCGAAATTCACTGTATTCAAAATCTATGCACATGTCTCGTGTTCATGCTTTGTGTATAAACTAAATATCGAGTAAAGCGCAAGAACTTTATTCGGAGTAACGCAATAAACGATCACTTTCCTTTTCATTTTTTTTTTTATTTTACACTTATCTTTGTATTAAACCCCCGACATTTTCATAAATTCATATAAAAAAACTAAAGACATTCAGAATCTATTATTGCAGGATTATGACTTTGGGGCATAAACCTTTCAAATAACAAAAAATCCCCAAAACTAAACTTGGGCTTTAAGAGTTAGACTGTATTACTCTGTATTTTAATCGGAAATATCGGACAAACGTAATAAAAATAAAGAATGTGCACAATTTAAAATCAATGCACTTGATAAATCTTATGTTTTGTTGGAGGTGTATGTTAATAAATAACAATCAAATAAAATTATTCGGGATAGATGTTGCATTTTTGCACCCTTATCATAGGTACAATTACATTTGACATAATGACATGTGAAGTTCGTATACATTGGAGAACAGAGAAGTGTAGAGGAAAGTCTACTGCAGACTTGATTTGTTAAATTGGTGGTCCAGGAGGTTTCTTGTGAATCTGGATCCAGTTTTCTCTATGATATATATATATTGGGGTCTCGAACTGCCACAGGAAACCCCTTTTCTCCGTGAGTGTAAATTCTTCATCTGATAACAAATATTAATTTCGCCTTGGCAGAAAGTTACTTTATTTCTCCACACTCTTTGATTTCTCAATATGTACATCGTGGCAACATGCGTGAACGTTTTTCGTCTTCACTTTTGTTTTGAAACTCATGGACTCCACCAGGATCAATAAGGTAAACGGGTTAAGCTGATGTATTCAAATAACTATTATTTGCCCATTTTAGCTTAGAAGTTATTTATCAATACACTTGGCATTATTGCGTATGGGAGTATATATAACAGGAAATATATTTAGGCTAGTATATGAAGTATATTCTCAATTATTCAGACAGGTTATTCTGTTTAACGTATCAGCTTTTTGAGAGAATGTAACAAAGAATATATTTTGGCTAGTATATGAAGTATATTCTCAATTATTCAGACAGATTATTCTGTAAATGTATCAGCCTTTTCAAAGATATACTCCTATTTTCATATTTTTGTACAGTGGAGTGCAAGAGACTCTTGTAAATAACTATACTCTTACTACTAACTGTAAATTTACTGAATTCTTATGTAAATTTAACGTTCTGATGGAGATGTTTAATTTGTTGCATCATTAACACGACACTAAATTTGTTATATATAGAGGTATAGATATTGTAATAGTAATGGCATTGGTATTGATTGTAGGCCATTTATGTCTTCATGTGGATGGTAATCTTCATAACAACTCCTACTCGCTCCTCCTGCGGCTCCTCCTCTCCTCTTCTTCCTTCTCTTCTTCTTCTTCTTCTCTTCTTCTTCTTCTTCTTCGTCTTCAGTCTTCGTCTTCTTCTTCTTCTTCTCTATTCTTCTTCTTCTTCTTCTTCTCCTTCTCTTCTTCCTTCTTGCTCTTCTTCTTCTTCTCTTCTTCTTCTTCTTCTTTTCTTCTTCTTCTTCTTCTTGTCTTCTTCTTCTTCTTCTTCTTGTCTTCTTCTTCTTCTTCTTCCTTCTTCTTTCTTCTTCCTCTTCTTCTTCTCTTCTCTTCTTCTTCCTTTTTCTCTCCTCCTTCTCAATTTCTTTCATACCTAACTTTGCCACTTTGATATCGTGGTGTGCGTATTTAATTGAGGCTGGACGTGTACTTTATGTATGGAGTTATATGTTTATATTTATGTGTCTGTATGTGGATGGGCGTGTGATTGCATTTGTGTATTTTGCAGGTGTGTATGTGCACTCGCCTGCACATGTTTGTGTGCGGTAAATCACACCTCTCTTTTTATATCTCGAAATCTTCGGAAGTTTGTCTGTTTGTATGTCCGTGCGAAGCATTAGTATAATTAGAATAATTGTGACCAGTCACCACGAAGCTCTGATAAAGTCGCACACCCAAAGCTAAAGAAAGTGCAAAATATTGGAAATAGCATGAACGAGATGGAAAATATGAAAGTAAAGTGTCAAAAATCAAAAGATTTATGACCTTCACATTTTACAAAAGTTTATTTGATATTTTCACTCAAAGTATGTTTCTTTCTAGTTATATGTTTTATAAGATGTGCGACTTTATCAGGCTATCGTGGTGACAGGTGTATGTGACAATACTGACAATTTGATAGGGTAGGGGTCAATTAATAATGGATAACAAAAAGTGATACAAATTGTTAAAAACAAAACAAAAAAAATGTGCTTGAGGGTCAATCGCTTAAGCACGGTCTAACACACTGACTTAAACGTTGTTTCACTAACTTGAAAAAATAAATCTGAGAGAAGACCTCAAAAGTATGGAATTATGCCTATGGTGAGAGAAAAATGATAAAAAATTAAGGAGTGTTTAATAAAAGCGTCTGACGACTGCTCGCAAATTTTTACTCTCACGTACGCTCGGAAACGTATGTAAAGTCATTTAAGACTTTTTCATTACCTGATGGTACTTTTATTTCTCGTGATTTGGTATTTTACGGAAGAAAAATACAACTGCACAGATAGAGAATAATGCATTAGGACAAGCAGCAAATATTTCCAATGCGCCAAATGAAATGAAGACATTTTCCCTCTACTTTCTAATTAACAATCAAATTCTTCTTTCACCCTTTGTTTAAAGGTATTG
Organism: Eucidaris tribuloides; assembly: GCA_001188425.1. Lineage (NCBI taxonomy): Eukaryota > Metazoa > Echinodermata > Echinoidea > Cidaroida > Cidaridae > Eucidaris > Eucidaris tribuloides. The sequence continues at coordinate 45,691 of JZLH01S0066264.1, read as the reverse complement.
GCTAACATTTACCACAGTTAAAAAAATCTAAGCTACATGATTCCCCATGCTACCATTGTCTTTGATAGGGTCTAAAAATGACGCACTGAAAAAATTGTATTTCAAAATGATTATTTAGTGCTTTAAAAAAGTGAAAATCGTAAGTTGATCGGATTCACCTGCCCATTTTCTCCCATAGACTTACTGTGTGTACACCTACGCTTTTTAAACTCGCCCCGAGTTTTAATTGTTTATTCATGCATAACTTGCCTTTGGCAGTGTAGCTTTCCAAACTTTTTCATTCTAGGGTGTTTATTTGTCCATATGAACACTACTATGTAGTTCAGATATCAAAATTTGACACTTTTTTAAATTGAAGCTCCACAATGTTAGCCTATCACTGTAAATATAAATTAAAGCCCAAGTTTAGTTTTGGGGATTTTTTTTTGTTATTTGAAAGCTTTATGCCCAAAGGTCATATCACACCAATAACAGATTCGGAATGTCTTTCGTTTTTTCATAATTGATTAATGAAATATCTCGGGGGGGGGGGGGAGACCCCGAGATTTTTCGGTACCCCCGAGATTTTCGACTATATTTTACATTATAGCATCCAAAGTGTTAATAAGGTGTTAAGGTTATCTAAGTTATACCTCATCTGAAAGAGTAGAGTCCGCTCTTTCTGATGAGGTATAATTCAGATAATCTTAACACCTTATTAACCCTTTGAATGGTATAATGTAAAATATAGTGAAAAATCTTGGGGGTACCAAAAAATCTCGGGGTTTCCCCCGAGATTTTTCATTACTTAATTTAAAAAAACAAAAACGAAAGACAATCGGAATCTGTTATTGGTGTGATATGACCTTTGGGCATAAAGCTTTCCAATAACAAAAAAAAAACGAAAACTAAACTTGGGCTTTAATAAATTAAAGGGTGGTGACACGATTGGGAGAAATAAAAAAAATGCCTCTCGAACCAACTTTAATTTTTTTACTTAAGCCGACCGAATCAAGCATGAACATATTTGGATTTCGTTTCTCTCGAGGCTCGAGAGAATTAAATCCCATAGACTGCTATTCAAGAGATTTGTCTGTCACGAGACATACTGATGGAAGTTGTATTAGAACGAGTCAACTTCTGACTACCCAATTTTCACAGTAGAATTCTTGCACAGTTTACTTGATTCTAGAATAGTTTCACCCCAAAGTTGAGGACTACCCTAATCATGTCATTTACCTTTAACGCTCAGAGTCCCGCAAAATTATCCAGAAGTGCCCTGCAAGTAGCCTGAATCACTGAATGCCCGCAGAATCTGAAATATGGGCGGCGCCCTCTTTGACAGCCCGGAGCTTTCAGTCCAGAACGAGAGGGTTGTCATTGAGGTCATTATTAAACCTTCCTGATTAATTGCGTGTACATTTTGTTTTTAAATCAGGGACAACAATCATTGGCCAGCTCTTAAAAAATTATCAATAATCTTCATAAAAGAGTGTCAGATATAATTGTGTATAGTACTTGAATAAATCATGCTGCTTTTTGCAGATAAATAAAACTTGAATTTCGTCTTCGTGGTGACTCACACAGAGTCCGATTCTGAGCTCAATAGAAATTCAACTCGAGTCCGGACTTTATACGTTAGAAGTTCTTAGTTCCGCAACGTAATTTTAACAAAGTTTAGCTAAATTGTCACCTTTCCTTTACAATTTGTGTCATCCCCTTGGCTAATGGCTTCAAAATAAAATATGTCAATTTTACATCAATACAGGAACGGCTGAAGAATTAAGAAGATAACTTATTGTAGGAAAGTCGTCAATATAATAAATACTGTGCGGATTGTGATGGCCTAGTTTTCAAGTTGAAACTATGGTCCCTTTAATGCAGAGTGACGACATGGACGTAATATTTTTGAAACAATAAGGTGTTCGAATTATTTACTTAGAACACTCAGGTGCCCATAGTAATTGAGTAGAGATTTTATGTTATAGTTGAAACAACATGGTGATTAAATCACTGGCTTTTGGCATTTTCTGCAAGGAGCTCTTTTGGATCTGATGATATTTTAGGTTCTCACTATGTTGTTTCTCATCAACTCCATAATTTATTCTGTCAATTGATCTATACAGATATGACATTCAAAACAGCGTTTTATTATTGAAAATAAACTCAGATCTAAAATAAATTTAACTCAACGTCGGAGAAGATGAGTACACATCATTAACCACCACGCCTTCACGAATTTAATCTTATGGTTCATTACCGTTTCGTCTGGTCCGGGGAGATGCAACAATCTTCGAAGCTCGGTGGATTAAATGAGCGATAATCGCCCGGATCCCAATGGGGAGAAGCCCTCTTCCGCCCCGTTGACAGGTAGGACAAAATGGCACCCTTCCCCATGTCTCACCGTGGGATACAAGTACAGTGTACGTATGAAATTTCTCCCTTGAAAAAATTGGTAAGCAATGTGTATTTGAAGGTGAATTTTAAAAAAGTAGTGACATGATTGGGAAGAAAGAAAACCAAAAACTGCCTCTCAAACCAAACTGGTTGAAAGATATACCAGTCTATACCCCAAGCTTGGTTGTATCTCCTGGCTGGAAGGATTTGTCTTGAATTTGTTTACTTAAGGAAAACCAGGACTGAATTTTTCTCGAGCGCCAATATAAATTAATCCCATAGAAATCTACAAAACGAATTTGTCTCTCTTAAGGAATTCAGATAGTACTACTTTTAGTATGAATCAACTTTTGACTATTAAATTTTCGCAGTATAGAATCCTTGCATAGTTTACTTAAGTTTACAATAGTTTTCCCCAAGTTGAGGATTACCCACAATTATGTCATCGGGGTTGGGTTAACGGCGTGGCGGTGTGTTTGTATGTTTGTTTGTGTTTATGTGTCTATTTGTATGTGTTAGGCGTGTTTGTCTGTGTCTGTGCTTGTGTGTGTGAGTGTTTGTGTATGTGTATGTGTATGTGTGTATGTGTGTATATGTGTGCGTGTGTCTATGCGTGTCTGTGTGTGCTTGTGTGTGTTTGTGTGTGTTTGTGTGTGCGTTTGTGTCAATGGTCCTGCCAGAAGTTTGGATGGGGAGTGTACTGTCTCGTACTGTCCTTAAAATATTCTTGGTTTCTCAATTTCGAAGGTTTATGGAAATAAATTCAAGTATTGGTTGATTAATTGATTGATTGATTGATTGATTGATTGATTGATTGATTGATTGATTGATTGATTGATTGATTGATTGATTGATTGATTTATTGATTGATTGATTGATTGATTGATTGATTGATGGATGGATGGATGGATGGATGGATTGATTGACTGATTAATTGATTGACCGAGATGAATCAATAATTATACAGCACGGACATCAATTTTAAAACTCTTTTTTTAATTGATTGTCTGCAATGTTACATGTCTTTTACTGCATGATCTATACAAAGACACATCTTTTGTGTTACCCGTAGCTGACTGTGAATCTCCTCTTTGTCTCCTTATAAAACCACATCGTTGAAAACATGGCAAACTTTACTCAAGCTGTATTTGTCATTATGCTCACCGTTGCTGCGTCTTTCTTTCAATGGCGGAAGCGTTCTGTTCTCTATTAACCTGGAATAGGAAATTCAACGTCATAGTCATTATCCTGGTTCTTTACTGCAGGGGCGGTGCCAGGGTAAAATCTTAGGGGGGCGAAATCCATCGGGAAAAATTAATTCGCGGCCAAATCAGCGGCCGAAAAGTCGCGTGTTAGCGGGCGGTGTGTGGGGGGGCGTGGTGGCGGAAATTTTCGCGGCCCTCCTCCCCCCATAAAAAAAAAATTTCAGCGGCCAAACTTCGCGGCCAAATAACAGCTGAATATGTCGGCTCAGTTAATATTCTTTTTTGGGGGGGGCGAAATTTTCCAAAAAAACTAAAATGCGCCGTTTAATTTCTATGTAAACATGTGACCGTAATTTGTCAACTTTTGTTAAACGTTCACTTTGGTGTTGTCCTTTTATTCAAGCTTAATTTAAGCTCTTGGCGACCTTCGCCTTTTTTTTCACAAATCAATGATATCTAAAGTCACTTGTAATTTATATTGTAAATAAACACACTGTTGTGTATAAAGAAAAATGGTGATCTATGATTGTAGTTTACTTTGAGTCTTGTAAGTTTTTATCGCGTTGAAATTTGGAAAAAAATTTTTAATCAAAATATTTCATTAACATTTGACAAAATAGGAGTAGGCGCCCCCTAAAACGCCCCCCCCCATGGTGTCCGCCCTGCATTGAATGTGTAGTTGTGTGAATACCTAATGACATGAGTCAATACAGTGTGTTATCGATGCTGACACGCAGTTTAAATAATCGCTTTTCGCTTGTTCTTTACGAGATTTCCTGACTTCCTCACAATTTTCCACAAATTTTTTGACTCATAATCATCGTAATTTATTGCGATGTGTTTAAGCCTATTATTTACTTAGCACTATAGCCTAGTACTTGGCATTTCTCATGGCAATATAACACATTATTCATTAATAATATACTATAAAAAATTGAATTAACATACTAAAATAAAATATGATAATAGTTTAGAATAGAATACAAATACAATACAAAACAATTCAATACAATTATTTTCTATTTCATGACGAATATTATACGTCTTTTTTTTTTCATTGTTTAAGTCTTACTTACCATAAAGTATTTTGTCGATTTTACAAAGTAATTCGTTCTTGCAGGAAGTATGCCTCTGTTCGCAACCTGTATCACGTCATCAAACCAATCTTAAGACATGTGTTTTACTCCTAAAGTACTTGACATAAAGGCATAAAATCTGACACTAATATTTTTGTAACGTAACGTCACAGTGCAGTTGTTACCATGGATGCATATCGTCTGTTATCTTTTTCAGTACTTGCACGTCTTTCCCTTTGTCCATTTTGTGTGTTCAGTCCAGGTTTTTTTTCGTATATGTTTTGTACTTGTGTTGTCTTTGTTTATTTTTTACATCTTTGTTTTTTTTTTCTAGTATTGTCCAATTCTATGTCTAATTACTGTTAATTGTTTTGGGCGTAACCACCACAGTTAACTTCATGGGTTTACGCCTTCTTCATTTTTCATTACTTATATAAATTATAATATCGAATGTAAACATTGTACATTTCAGCTTGTATTTGTTTATCTTTGTTAGATTGTTTTATGAATGAAGAACATGAATGTGATTTCAATCCAAAAATCGATCAACGTGAAGCCTTTGGGCATTCTCGATAACATTTGGTATAATGAGCTGAATGTAACCAGGAATAAGATTATATTTTTCACAATTCCCTTTTGCTACATTTCTTCGTAAATCTTAATAACAAACGTAGAGAACAAGTATGACCATGAAGGAAATTGAAACTATAAAAAATTACACATTTTTTTTTCGCTTGATGATGATTGCCCACTGCCACACAAACATTATTTTGATCGTACAATTTTTGCTGCAGAGACTTTAAAAAGTGTACTATATTTGATATCATTTCATCCGAATTGCAGAAAGCTTCCAATCCTGCTTACTTCCTCATATACAAATGTCATCAAAAATCCCATAAACTTGCTGAAAATGTGATTCCACAGGGAGAAACGCGGGAATGATTGAACTGCATATATTAAAATGTAGCGCGACAAGTGATACTAAATCATGCATGTCCCTGCCTAACATGCCATAATGTGTCCCCCGAATAATAAGGAAATGTCAAATTCTAGAAAATGTTAATTGATGTTTATATTATTTTAACATTTAAAGGAGCATCCATACTGTACAAATACTTCATGGTGATTTGCTGTCAAATGGTGTCTTAAATCAAGAGATATCTCTTTAATATTAATTCTTCTGACAACATATTAAAAACGATTATCCAATATCATGCAGTCTCCGAAATATTTCTTCTTTTAAATCTGATATATACTGATGATATTTTTTGTGGATATATTAAGTCATTTTACACAATTTTAGAAGTCTTTTTACAGTGATAAGCAAACCCAATAAATGACGTACGGTATATATTTAGGCATTTTTATACAAATTCAGAAGTCTATTCACAGTAACAAGCAAACCCTATAAATGACGTAAGAAATACGCATTCATTGTTTCCCGGTATTGTTTCTATATTGTCAAATTTAATTGCAAGTTAGAATAATACGTATTTCAGAACATGAAAATAAAAATAATCAAATTTGGTGACAACTGCATCGAGTAATTGACAATATGTGTACAGCTTATTAAAAACTTCCTGTCATAAATAAAAATGAGTTAAGGCACCTGATGTCGACTTTAACTATTACAACACTCTATTTTGATCAATTCGAACAACTGGTAGTATATTAATTCACGATGCGACACCTAAGCTGTTCACAGTTGGTCTACGACCAACACCTGTGGATGTAGTTTGCAGGATTTTCTGGGGGTAGTCCTCAACTTGGGCTAAAACTACTTTAGAATGAAGTAAACTATGCAAGGATTCTCTTGTGAAAATCTTGTAGTCAAACGTTGACTCATTCTAAAAAATAATAACTATCCGTAGTGGCAGGCAAACCTGCTGTGTGGCTATTTATGGGTCCTATTTTTATCGTGCCCCGATAGAGTTAAAATGTTAGTATGTTCATGCTTTATTCTCCTGGAGAAAACAAATTGTAGACAAATCCTTCCAGCTGGTGTATAGATGTTTCAACTCATTTGGTTTTTGAGGCATTTTCAATGTTTTCCCAATTATGTCACTAACCTTTACTTCATACG
>JZLH01S0066264.1:5475-29428 GCA_001188425.1 Eucidaris tribuloides | reverse complement strand
CACCATTGGTCGTAACTCTTTATAAGAAAATAGCAGTGATAATCAAATTTCTCTGAAAGGGAAATGAAACCCAGACATCTATGTGCAATCAAAAATATAAACAAGAAGAAAAAGAAAATGGTGAAAATTTGAACAAATCTCAGTGGTTGAACTATTCAAGTCGAGTTATACTTATTCAAAATTCATTCAGTTCTTATCACTGTGGACTCTTAAATTCTCTTAAAAGCTCATCACAAAAGTTGGTAGAGTTGTCACATCATTGATACATATCCATGATAAGGATTAACTTTGAACATGCGTAGACTAAGTCTCTCTCAGTTTAGAGAAACTAAATTGGCTCAAGATTTTATTGTTTTCTTTTATCATTCGTTTCGATTCTCTGAAAGTGGATAGATGTCGGCGTTTCATTCTTGTTAAGCCTCCTTATTTATGATTCTGGGGGCACCAGCAGCAGTCAGGAGCATATCACTTGTGAAATGGTGTGAAGAGAAAGAATTTCTTTGGTCACAATGAGTAACTTTGACAGCAGGAAAACCTCTTTCTCTAATCATACATTGCCATCTCTGTACGTGGGTTGAACATAATTCCTTGCCCATTTGATGGTTCGAACGTGATGTGCACGTTCCCATTTGACTGTCTCCAACGTGCTATAGTCTAAGTTTGTTTGGTTTTGTTCCTTGTCACATTAATTTACATCAAACCCATGCTAAAAGTACCTGTTGGTGCCCCCTCCCCACCCCGATTCTACACATCCTTTGAGGGGGGGGGGGAGCACTGTCATTACAAGGTGTACACCAACACCATGCGCGTATATGGAAATAAAAAATTGACCCTAAACAAGTAATTATCTGTCGATCTCTGTCGATACCCTTAACAAGTATACAAGTACCCTAAACATTTATTCAAGTCTGGAAAGACACCCTTTTAAAGTCAACCTTACTTCTGTGTATAACAATGTTTCCAGTTTAAAAAATCTGAGCTGCATGATTCCACGTTACCAGTGTCTCTGACATGGTCTAAAAATGAAGCCCTGAAAAAATTGCAGTTTAAAACGATCATCAAGTGCTTAAAAATGTAAAAATCATTGAGAGACCATTCTAGCTTTCCCCCATAGACTGCTGTGTTGCATAATTTCCTATCGCCTGATAGGAAATTAATGTACCAATTTGTATCAGCACATATTGTACCAGTGACAGCATAATTGTCCAAACTTTTGTGTTCTAAGGTGTTTATTTGTCCATTCAAATACTGTCAGATATGTCAGATAGCAAAGTTTGACAATTTTTGTAATGTGTCTTCCACAGTGTTATATAGCGTCTTTAAAAGTATACCTTTTAGTTTCCTGATTTTGGCGATTTTGATACCCTTTTGTCTGTACGCGCGTACATCGCCCGACCGTGAAAAACAACCCTTTTTTTTCACATGCGCATGGTGTACACCTTGTCATGACAGTGCCCCCCCCCCCCTTCCCGGCAAATCCTCGATCCGCCACTGGCTATAAGCAATTTACCGAAAGCTTCTCGGGGTGGAGCCCCATGGTCATAGGATTTCACCGTTCAAGTTCAACATGGCTATCCGTGAACGAGCGTTGGCCTCGGCGACAAGTGTCGTTGGGGTGTCATATGTGATTTCCGGAATTGCTCGTCAATTTATGATACCGTCGAGATAAGTAGCATGTCTTCGCCATGAAGTCAGAAACGGTGGTTCGAAGAAGTTCCAGGCGGTCATGCACCAGATACAAATTATTGTTACACAAACAAGCCGTTTTTTCTGATCAGCATGAATATTGCACTTGTCTTCGACTCGCAAAGCATGCAATATGCATGCTTTCTGAATGCAATACATACGATATACCATTCAAGTGCATCCAATATTATGGATATATATTATCCAATATTAAATGTCCATCATATTTTCACCCACCTCAATGCCAATACAATAATCCATAAGATCAAAACTCTCTGTAAGCTTGGATATTGTTTACTTGGTCACCGGGATACAGGTCTAACCTGCAAAAAGATGTGCATGACTTTCCGTCCAAGGGGAGTATTCCTAGCTTAGTTACCCTAAAGCGCATGAAGCCTGTCGAACCAAATCCTCTCATCTTATCAAGTATCCATTTATCCTCTTGGGCGGAGAGGGAGATAATACAGATGAAGTGTCTTACCCAAGGACACAAATGCCGCAACAGGATTCGAAGCAAAGATCTTGTAATCAAAAGCTACATCCTTATCCACTAATTTAAGCCAAAACACCTCCACAATATGCATCATTATATGCGCGTACTGCAATGAAATGTTTGAAAGGAAGACTTTAAATTGAGTACAATTCTAAAATTTCGATGAAATGCTCAATTTTATGTACTTGGGTGGGATGACGAGTTCAGGGTCGATTATGACAGTACACGTCCGTCGGTTTCGTGTGTCTGTTTAAGGCGTAAATCACAAAAGCCATGAATAACGGTTATGCTGACATCTTTCACCCTCTTATGGACCAGAATAGTCTCTAAATTACAATAAAATATTTAGAGGAATAACGTACCAAACGATTTTCTACCTTGGAGAAGCAATTGACGGGATTTCAAATTTATTAAAAAAAAAAAAAAACTTCAACAGAAACACTAAAAGACCCGCAGAATGATTTTTGGAGGTATTAATACAAACATATCCATAACCTTCATTCAGCACTTGTAATTGGCAGTTATCCATTTTGCAGGTTATGGATTATGCCGCAACACCCACAGATATGACTGAAGAACCATGGCTTGTTTAAATGATTTTCTTCATTTCAAGAAGTCCTTCAATTTGATATTACCAGGGTATTTCCAGGAAAGCTTTCTAAGCTTACGCTTGAGTAGGTTCAAAGTCAACTGTGATATCAAACAACACCCACCCAATTACACCCCCTTGAGTCGTTCTCCCGGGGCCATTCTCATTAACAAAAATGTAGCTTAAGAAGTAGCAGCAGCAACAACAGTAGTGATGGCAATATAAAGTTGCAGTAATATTAATAGCAGTGGTAGTATAGTGATGGTAGTATAGTAGAAGTAGTAGTAGTAGTAGTAGTAGTAGTAGTAGTAGTAGTAGAGTAGTAGTAGTAGTAGTAGTAGTAGTAGTAGTAGTAGAGTAGTAGTAGTAGTAGTAGTAGTAGTAGTAGTAGTAGTAGTAGTAGTAGTAGTAGAGTAGTAGTAGTAGTAGTAGCAATAATTATGAGCAGGAGTGTACTAGTAGTAGTACTAGTATTAGCAGAAATAGTAGTAGTAGTAGTAGTAGGAGTAGTAGGAGTAGTAGTTGTTATGGTTGTGGTTATGGCTGTGGTCGTGGTGGTGGTAGTATTAGTAGTAGTGATAGTGAAGTGATGATGGTGATAACATTACTTGTGATTGATGTAGCATACTAGTGGTATAGTTGCGGAAATGGTGATCGCCATAGACTTAGTTGTGGCATCATAATTCATCGAATTAATACAAACCGTATGGATGAGAGTATAATTATAGGCAGTAATCACGTTGGCAGTAGTCGTTGGAGACTTATTTTGAGGCATCACCATAAATATAATCATCTTATTCATCGATTATTTTTATTTTTAGAATCACTAGTCTGTTTTCATATTAATGGTCTATATTATCTTTTTTGACATCATCTTCAATAAAGGTGAAAATATCATCAGTTCTATTTTTATACATGACGCACCATTTTGTCTCAAACATTATAAAGTGTGAATCTTTGGTGACATCATCATTCTTATTTTTGTCATCATATCATCCATATAAATATCAACATCAACATCAACATCACCACCACAATCTTCAATGTCATTGCTGCAGTGATCATAATGGAGTATATTTGATATACTACTATTCTTATATATATATCATCCTATTTTTTAAATATCAACATCTTTTTCATCATCACCACAAGAATCAATGTCATTGGTGCAGTGAACATCATGGAGTATATTTTATCATATTTTTATTCTTATTTTAATCATCCTGTCTCATAAATATTAACATCTTCCTCATCACCACCACAGTCTTCAATGTCATTGTTGCACTGATCATCATAGAGTATATTTCTATTTTCTCCATCTCCTGGAGACATAATTACCTATTCAGGAAATGATCAATGTAGCCACATCCACATTTGATTCAGTCAGCATCATTGTGTCTAGCAAAGACGTTGTAATCCCCTTACCAACCTCTTACTCTCTCTCTCCCACCCCCCCCCGCCCCGTTCTCGTGTTAAACGAAAGCCGAGGCGTGACGTCAGTCTGGTTCGTCGTAGGTGTATTCAAACATGCCAGGCATTGTAACATGCAGTATATTTAGCACCTGGCTGTTTTGTCAACGTATGTTTCTGAACCAGGTAGATGGCAGTGCTTCTACCCTCCACCTAACTCTATCAGTACCATGGCAATAAAACTCCATAGCTAGTACGATGTGATATTTTGAGTGCGGTACTGAAAGGCCTGTGCATAATTTATACACAATGGTACGGGGAATAACAAGAAGAGATATGATGTTCGAGAAGAAGTAAGAGTGGCACAGATAAGGGGATGATCAGAGGTAGCAGATTGAGGTGCCATATGGACATGTTAAAGAGAACACACAGTACTGGTTGATGATCGATGGAAAATCTTTCATCAAAATTTCACATTTCATTAGTTTCCAGGTGAGAGTAAATTACATTTGCATTATAATGTGGGACTAATTCACTTCATATGCAAAAAAAAAGTTGAGGGATTGGCAGTTTGAATACCCGACTGAGTCAACTTAGTTGCTGCAGTGTGAATGGCATAGTCCCACATATTTGATTTCTGTGTTCATATTGTCAGCAGTGGGGATTGTGTAGCAGATTTGTCCAAAAACGAGTGTTCTGTTGTTTTCAACTACTCTCTCCGTACTCTATCAGTGACATTTTTAGAATTACCATCTGTTCACAGAAGGTTTGAAAGCAGCTGATATCAAAATGATGTTGTTCTGCAAGTAATCAACCAGTACTGTGTATTCTCTTTAAGAGGAGAGGTGTGAAGATCAGTTGATAAGAAGGGCTATAGCCTACGGAGAAGCCGGTGAAATTACGGAGAAAGAGGGGCCGGCCAAAGAAAAGGTGGATCGATTGTATAAAAGAAGAAGGAAAGAACGTCGATTTTGAGATAGCAATATATAAGATTTTTTTTTTTGGGGGGGGGGGCAGTAACGAGTAGGACTCGACCCGACCCCACCGCACTCCCATAGTAGGGAACAACAGAATGATAATGATAACGACGACGACGACGACGACGACGACGATGATGATGATGATGATACACAATATGGTTTGTTACAGGTGAATTTCCTTTTTTCCATAGCATATACGTAATAACCGCGATACATTACACTTTGTCCCTGGAAGCCGAATAACTTATTTTCTCAATTCATTGGAAATCGTAAATATTGGAAGTTATAGATTAAAGTCCAGTCATTGCAGTTTTTGCAATGACCTATATCCTAATTCACACAAAGAATAGCATTTCCTAATTTTTGCACCATATCACTTGTTCAGTACTCAAAACGTAATATTTAGTGGAATGTGATTACAAGGGCATAAAGTTGTTAAAATTACAGTATACGTTTAGAAACCATTGGTATGTTTTCACAGCTTTATCCAACTCAAATGAAAACAATTTTGCTATTAGTTGACCAGATCTTTTAGTATTTCCTACATTTCTATAGAGCGTAAAAACAGAACAACAGGACAACATGTTTACAACTGTTCGTTATTAACATCTGTCTTAATTCATCATTTTCCCTAGATCTGTCAAAGCTTTCAGTATTGCAAAGACTTGCTCCATGGTTGGGGAGGGGGGGGTGGTACAGACAAATAAAGCAGCAAGGGACTATACTCTTTCGGATATCGATGACCAATCTCCCTCCCACCTTTTGCTCCGTATTACTCATACATGCTGCGCGGTGTCAATATTGTGTGACGAAAGGCAAGGCAATACGTCAGCGCCCTGTGACGGTGGGTGCGAGGTTGGGCAAAGTTGACTGGCGAACACCTCCTTGTGTCGATTCGACAACCTCACGCTTGTTGTAACTTTAATTCAACCCTCAGTTTGATGCACGGAGTAACTCCGTTCGGGTGACCAGATCCTTACACTCAAGTTTTAGTGTAGATACAAATCAAGGGATCAGATTATTTCACGACAAAGATGCAGCTCTTGGGACTGTTAGCTTTAGCAGGTGCCAGCCTGTTGGCCCTGCCTGGAGTCCAGGGGTATTGCCCGCAGAAAGATCGAATAATGATTTCGGGATGGTTTCAATTCGGAGATCAATGTATAGGGTAAGACGAAATTTTCCTCATTATTTACTTCGTTTTCTTTTGTTTGTTTGTTTGTTGTTTGTTTGTTTGTTTGCTTGTTTGTTGATTTATTCATGTTTTTGTTTCTTGGACTTTAAATTAAATGCAATGCTGAATATTGCAACTCTTTTAACTTTCTTCCATTTTATTTGAGGTGCTTGATTTGCTTTGATTTACGTCACGCTCGTTTGATCTGCAGAAGAAGCAATATCAGTCAATATCAGATATCTGCAAATCTATTCCCAACATCCTTATTTTCTTTTACATTTTCCCATTGTTCAATTTCCATATTACCGTAATACCTGCTTTTATTCCCTTTTAATCTATTTTGGCTAATTTCTGTTCATTTACCTGATTTTTATCATTATTTTCATTACTTTTAACGGCGTCTTAAAATCAGTTCCGAGGATATAGCCTTAATGAGTTAACACTGTTAATTAGGGGTGGAACGTGCTCTTTATTTAAGTAAAAATGGGGATGCAACAAATCAAATTTGTTGTGAAAATATTTTTCTTTCGCACTCTTGGGTTCATTATTTTGCCCAGCACGATAGCTCCATTTTTAGTTTTCGTCATTTAAACGATCGGCACTCCGCGGAAACGAATGATTAACCCCCGCCTTTAACCGAGTCCTACATACCTGTTAAACCAAATTCAAACTCGTTTGCTTCGTTAGCATACCCGTTTACGTCTCAGCATGTGATTTCATTAAGAAATTAAGCCTCGTCGCTATGGTCCATTATACTCTTAGTGAAATGACTTCATTCCCAATTGGTGTGTGACAGGTTAAATTGAATAATTACATATCCATTAACCCCTCCTCATCCTGTTTTCACTGGCTATGACCTGGATGTGAGCACCTTCAACATGAATAGCGGAAGGGGAAAGAGATACACATTAAGTGTCAAAGCAAAAGGGTCAACCGAGGAGATGCTGGGTAATAATCTGAACCCGAGTCAGGGGAAATATAACTTGAGAAGGGGGCAAGTCGATTTCCTGTATTCCGCTGAGAAAAAGTATCATCTAGTTGTGAGGGAAAAGAGAAGTTGTGACGGTCGGAAACATAACGCCATAATCATTTCCTGCCCCCACTTCACGGGGACATCGGGTTTGTCACTCGGTGTAGAGTTCCGCAACACTTCCCGTTTTCATATTTTTAGTAGCTTCTATATTTGATGCTCCACATGAAACTCCAGTTGTGAAATTAAATAAAATGGAATTACCAATCATGGTCATTACGGAATAAAGTGAAATCACTCTTTAAATAGCAATTTCTATATTTGATGCTCCACATGACATTGTCCAGTTGTAAAATTGAATAAAATTGAATTAGAAATTACGATTATTATTGAATGAAATAAAATCATTAACGATGACTGGACTGAATGAAATTATAACAGTGACAGGTGGAGAATTTCCTGCTATAAACTATTCGGTATACGAATAGATGATTCAGGGTCTTCTGTCTTTAGAACTGCCAAATGTAACTGAATGTAACTGTCCTGAAGTAAACATTGAACGAATATAACTTTTGAGAAGCAAAGAGTGGAGGGCAGAACTTCGAGTTAATTTCTGGTACTTTTCGCTGTTTTTGATAAGTGAACTGTGGGATTTTAAGTGAATTTCATTCTGAAGTACTGTGCAAAGGACTCCATTTGGAAGAAATTGCAAAATTTGCCCGAAACCCTTTAACAGTTAAATTCCTTCCACAAAGGATGATATTACTCCAAATTCATTGTTTCGCTCTAAATTTAATTCTCACTTTGAGTATGATGAGCGTGAATTCTTCACTGCTTGTTGTCACACGAAGTTTTCCTTTGATTGCAATACAGACGTTTAAATCGATTTAATATAAAATTCTGAAACGAAAACGCATCGTCATGTCAGATCAGGTGGATATCTTTGCCGAACAATGGTCACATGATACGCTTCGCAGAGAGGGTAATCCAGGGATTCACACTTGCTCCACTCACAGAGTATGGCGTTGTCACTCTAGATACTGAAGTCACTAGCAGCCGCTTTCTGCTGTCGTCATCATGAAAGCAAATCACAAAATTTCAGTCCTTCATATTTAGCACCTGTGTTTAAAACTTGGTCATGATCTTTAGATCAGAATCTATAGTCATGTTTTTCCTCATGTATTTTCCCCGGGGTAAGCGCATTAGCGCAGAAGTCATGGTCTAGGAGCAAAAGTGATATTGGCAAAAGGAAAGAATAACAAATAAACGATTTTTCAATATCGGTTCTAGGACTACTCCCCGAAGGATAACTTCCACGAGGACAACTCCCCCAGAGGAGTTTTGCCATGTTTCCAACTTTAAAAACCTAAAATTTCCTCGGGGGAATTGTCCTTGATGGAGTTGTCGTGTGGGGAAGTTGTCCTCCGAAAGAGTTGTCCAAATGAGGAGTTGTCCACAGTAAAAGTTTTCGGGGGGGGGGGGTAGATAATTTTCCGAAGGAACTGTCCTCCGGGGGAGTTTGCCTGATACCTTCAATATCATGTGCAGGTCATATAATTGGATGTACGTTATTCGATTTGCAAACTCGGCCTTGGAGTTAGCAGACATAGGCTGAACTCAATTTGATTTTAATCAGTATAAACTCGGGGCCCGTGTTTAGTTTGGCTTAAAAATGGGTCACGGGTCAAAGAGAACCTCTCTCTTGTTAGGCCACTCCTTTTCTTGGCTGCTTTCGAGAGTTTAAGCCATATAATCCAAATAATGTGCCGTGTATTTCTTTCCGTTTGAATCTCACGGATTTATCGTTTCAGATAATTCCTTTCAGTTTTCTGTGTGGCTGCAATAATGAGGAACAGATACTTTTAATTGATTTGGGGTATTTGCTAAATATTCTTCGATTTCTCATTGAATCTTTACGCTCATATTTTACCATAAATCCGTGTTCTCTCATATTATTGATTAGTGTTATTCTATTTTCTGATTTTTAGTTCTATAATATAGAAATTCCCAAAGGGGTTCATTAACACCGTTGTGATGGCCTAGTGGTTAGAGCGTTCGCCCTCACAATCGGAAGGTCTTGGATTCGAGCCCTGGCCGGGTCATACCAAAGACTTTTATAGCCAAGCGCTCACCATTCTAGAACAGAGAAGGGTAATGATAACATTTATGTTATGTAGGGCCCGCTGGCAGAACAGTCATTTTGGCTGAAGTGATTAACTAAGTTTGATTTTAGCGTGAACGTCTATTGCAATTCATCTTTCATTTGCAACTAATTGTCCACAATGCAATCGTGTGGACACTGATAGGTCCATCTGAAAGCTATGTGGCTACCGTTACTAACGAATTATATCAGGCTTAAGTTGAATTTGGGGCTTGGGCCATCATCACCCCCTCCCCCCTCCCATTAACCCCCTCAGACACAAGCACTGGCGACTCCTTATCCATTGCAACGCAGGTTGCTGCCTATGGCACCGAGTCTTTTAAGCAACAGTTACCAGTCAGTCTGAAAGGACAGTAGCCCTTTCCGCAGATCCAAAGAAAATATGAGGTGACGGCTTATGGAAATTGGCATTTGTGCTTCATAAGAGCTTTTGTCCTGACACATGTCCCCTTCGAGGACAAAACAAAGAGAGGAGTTGACAGAAAACTCGCTACATGACAGCGAGGGATGCGATGTGGGTGTGTTGCGGGACATGATACTTGACGTCAACCTGAGGTCGAGGATGACAAATCTGATCTTCCTCAACGAAAGTATCAAGCCCCGGCAACTGTTTGACAGCGTGGATCTGCTAGACCTTGCTGACTGATTGGCTTACATTGCGACTGCCAGTGTGCGTTTGGTACGTTTTCTGTTTGGTGACTTTCTTCCTATGAACATAACGTATAAAAACATTACCCTGCCACTGAACCAGCGAGGTGTTCTATTAATGATGCGTGTTAGAGTAGAAAAGCTGAGACAAGGAGTAGTTCCTGGACCGAGACCAAAACCGCAAATACGAAATGAAACTTACATTTGTTTACCAAATTTATCGCTCTCAGTACCACGAAGTAGAACATGGTTCAATCAATCTCGACTATAACGTTGGACTTAACAAACAATACATGGAACTTTTGGCAAATACGGTTTCCGGTAAACCTTTTCTCCGAATTCTGTAAAGACCAATAAACAAGTATGAAAGTTTTGTCAGATTTTCTTCTTCGCAATAGGGAACTCGGGGCCGTGTTGGGTTGTGATTCAAATAAAATTCTTTTCCTTCCCTTCGTTTCTGAATGCTAGTGCAATCTGCTATCAAAGTCTATTTCGCAAGTTCCAGTTAGTCTGTACATTTCGATTAATTTTGGTGAAGTCATTTAAATTTTTTCAACCAGTAGGCCCCTATAGTTTGTCACTTCAGTGCTATTGAAAATCCTGGTTTGTATCATTCAAAGTAGAACATAACATTTACAAGTGAGTAAAACAATGTGTAGTCTTGAAGAACGCGTGCCTGGTTATAAAGGCATAACGTCATATTAAAAGAAGTGAAAGACTGTATTGGGAATTCGTCCACCCATCAGTCAATAGATAATCCCTATTATCCGCCCCCATTGTTTTTGTCTGGCTCTTCGTCTCTGTCCTGTCATGGCTGTGTGCCACTTCCCAATATAAATCGCCTCCATCTTGGCAGACTGTACAAGCCGCCATTGTTCGATGAGTGATATACGACATTAATTTAAAACTGAAAAGCCAATTGCATTGTGGTTTCTTATTTGGCACGTGGCAAATTATACTCGTCGGGCATTGTTAATATGACAAAGATCCCTTGATTAGAATTTGATTGACAAGAAATTTTTTAAAGGAAGGTCGATTTGTGTATAGAAACCCAAATATTGTCATTATTGTTCGGTTTGAATGTTTCGACGTTAGCGCAGAAAGTCCCAGACGAACAAATCCCTCACACTTCTCCTTAAACTGATTTGAACAATGTCTTGGTCTTAATACTAAACTGAAATTATGTTCTTAACGTGACCAGATAATGATTAGTTGATCTGTCAATAACAGAACAAAAACCAACATGAAAGAAAAACTAAAACCAGAACAAAATAATAAAAAAAATCATATACGAAGAATGATGGTTTAAGTGAATAAAATATATTTATGGAATTTGCCTCTTTGTTTCCATTTGTCATATTTCGCATGATTTGACATTCCTTTATTTTCCCACGTTCGCATCATTAAACGAATAGCTTTATTTTTTTCTATATGGATTTCGAACACTAGCAGTTAAATTCAACTTTGTTTCTTTATTCCATAGCTTTCTATTATGGTAAGTACTTGGTGAAGATACTATACTTCACGTTTTATAATGACTTTCTAGTAATCAATCAACCCTTCTCAAGGATGCTGTTTGAAAAGAAGACATGGAAACAAAGAAACGAGAAAAAAAATGAGTTTATTTCTGACAACTAATTCACACAGTCGTATATGATATCTTACTGATCTTTTTCGCAATCCAATTCCATCATTCTAATAAATCGATAAGAGATCGTCATTATATTTCAATTCACAAGGAAAGGGTTATTCGTTAAGGTTACGGAGTGAGGCACCTTCTTTGAAAAGTTTCTTCGACAAAATAAAGCCTAACACTCTGGATTTACACCAACGTCGTGAAAATCTCGCAGTGGCAAATGTTCAGGGTGGGTTAATCTGGTCTCGTACGTGAGGCGATTCAATGATAAGAGGGAAAACCGTTAGACAATCATGATTTCTGATCCCAGGGACGTATGAAACAGAATTATGAAAATCCAACCGAATACCCTGAACACTTCATGTCTCCACAACTGTTATACTGGCCTTGATGTTCTCATTATCTCTCCCTTGGTGTTTTCGAAGGGCCCCTGTCTTTATTCTGCAAATTGTACGCAGGGTCCATGTTTTACAAAATTCAATTATCAATGTGACAAATGTTCATGTTCCATAATCCTTCAATCCCCCCAAAGTTCTGTAACACTGTACATTCGTCATCCATACGCGTATTATGGCGAAGTAAAGAATTGTTCTTGATGTGTTTTCTGTGTCAACCGTTTCCACTTTTCTTCCTGGCGTCGTGGATAAACTAACTCCATGCATCCATTCTTTTAAACGTCACTGGTTACACCAATAATCTTCACCGATTTGCACCAAGTTTGACGGGTCGATTAACTTGTGTGGATGATCCAAATAAAAAGCCACCATCGGCCAACAAATCCACATGGACACTATACTGTAGGTGTCTATTTACATTTTAGACAGTCGTGTTACTTTGACGATTATTGCAGCCTAGAAGTTACCTGACTAAAGCTTGCTTGACCATTTTGATGGGTGTGGTGGGGTGGGCACTAATCGTCTAATTTAATGAGCAAACCCAATTTCTTTATTGGCGGGATTGGGATGGTAAGCTTTTATTTCGATGAATGATTTATCCATTGATCAGTTGATTAGTTAATTTATATATTTATCAATTAATTGATCAATTTATTTATGCATTTATATATTTATTTATATATATATTTATATATATATTTATATATATATTTATATATATATATTTTTATTTATTTATTTATTCATTTATTCATTTATTTATTTATGTATTCCTATATTTATTTCATTGCTTGTCAGATTAAAATGCTTGCACCGTGCTGTCCAACGGCCCCTTTCAGAAAGTCTCGATACGCTGTAATTTATTAAATGTAGATCTAGAAATCTTAAGTAAATCTTCATCCTTCGTACTGACTTCTATCCCTCGCGAAATTAAAATATCGTCTCTTGCTCACAACTTATCCACCCACCTCCTTACACAATACTTGATTTTGATAAAAACCAAACGATCGATACATACTAGCTCGTGGCTTTTGCGATAAGCAAGAAAGTCGTGAAGGTGGATTTCGAGAGCAGAGCTATTTTTGATTCGGTTTAGCAACATGTTGATAGAACTTGGTGTGTATACTTTGCAGAGTATTTATATGTATATACGAGATGCGTTAAGCCGAAAATCGCAAGCTTTACGCAGCTGTGTATCCCTGGAATCCACTTTACCCGCTAACTGGCCTGCGTACATCCCTGGCCTAAGCCATGTGAACACGTCAGCTGCTGCTAGCAAACCCGTTACGCGGGTTTCCTCCCCACTTTCCGCTCATTATGGGATGAATCATGCGCGGTCTGAGGCCCCTATCCATTGGTTGTCCCCTTCCTGTCTAAATATTGAGGTACCTTGGTAACGAAGACACTATAGACTTCGAAGTCGTTTGTTTGTAAACATTAAAGTAAACCTCTACACTCTAAGAAAAGAGAGTTCTTTTTTCAGAACCAATTTTTGTCTTTGTCACAATGAGGAAATGTTCGGACACAGAACAGGTTCTTGTCATCACCACCGTTTAGAACAAAACGATGCTAATAGGAACCTTTCCTACGTCAAAATGCTTCTGATAAAAACCGAAATTGGTGTTGCTCTAGAGACAAAGTTGAAAACCTTTTTCGAACCTCTTTTTCTTAGAGTGCAGCTGATTTAAAGATGATTTTAAGATTTTCTTGTCTAGTTGTAACATATATAAAAGTGCACGAATTTAAAGGATTTATTCAGACTGGGACTAGGAATCACAACGGGTTTAAAGGCAGTGGATCTCATTTGCAAACATCCCCACAGACCTGGAAAAGAAAGCCCATGCCCTTAGGCTATTGATGAAAGGCGTGTCTGCAAAATTTGGGGGTCAGTAATTACATTGAATTTGAAAAATGCAAAAGAAAAACAATAGCTGTTTAGTGTACGTTCTATGGTAGGATTTTTTTTCTCGCGAGGAAAAAATTCAAATCAGAGTCTAAGGGTCACTATAATTCCACTAAAACTGTCTTTCTAGCTCCAATATTTTGCTAAAGGTTCCCAGGTGGCATTTCTGCTAAATGCCATTATATTTACACAATGTTAATTTTTAGGCATGCAAAGGAGATCCCCTGCCTTTAAGCTTCGCCGTGAATCACATTGAACAATGATAGATGACATAACAGCATCTCACTTAAATTTCAACAATAATACATGCCTTTTCAGCTGAACATGCTGAAGGAGCAAAACAAAACATGACAGCATGCATACATTTTGCATGGATAAACTCATGAAAGCAAGTGGTATTGTGATGGAAATTCATTGCTACACATGGCTGGAATTTGTGTGCCTTGTCCTATATAAGCATACTTCTCCAGTCTCATCATTTTATGAGTTTTCAAAATAACATTAGTACTGTTTCTAACCAAAATAAATTCCCCAAAAGTTTACACAATAAAGGTTATTTATGTATACACTATCTGAGTTAAACAAAGTACCCAGAATCCATCTTGAGGTCTCCCTTCCCTAAGCAATTGTTCTTAAAGGGGAATCCAACCCAGACATCTACTTGCATTCAGAGAATAGATAGCAATAAGAGAAGGAAAATGGTGAAAATTTGAACAAATTTGACTGAATCGTTCAAGAGTTATAAATATTCAAAGTTTTCGTAATCCTTATATATGGAGGATTCTTCAATTGGCAACACGACCACTTTTTGAGATGAAAGTGTGAACAACTCCCCATTGGTTTTGTACACAAATGTTCACTTATTCTCATTTTTTAAATGAAATATCTGATTGCCTCTTACTTGTTGTACAAGTATGACATAGCATAAATGATTTGTTCATGTTTTCTGGAAGAGTTTGATTACCTTCACAACTAACGTTTCAGAAAAACGTAAATTTGTGAAAATTTGTGTACAAAACCAGTAGGGAGTTGTCGACCCTTTCATCTCAAAAAGTGGTCGTGTTGCCAATTGAAGAATCCTCCATACATAAGGATTATGAAAACTTTGAACATTTATAACTCTTGAACGGTTCAGTCAAATTTTTTCAAATTTTCACCATTTTCTTTCTCTTATTGTTATCTATTCTCTGAATGCAAGTAGGTGTCTGGGTTGGATTGCCCTTTAATTAATAAATACGATTTCGCGTATCAGGTCCACTCCTTCCGGAGGACTACTCCCTCGAGGTCAAATCAGACTTTTTAAACTGGAAACTTTTTTATGTAATTCACCTGGGGAGTTGTACTCCGGGGGAGTTGTCTTTCAAGGAGTTGATATCCGGAGGGGAGCCGTCCCCTGGTCTACCCGGGTATATGTCCTTCGGAAGAGTTGTCAGGTGGGAGTCGTCCCCGGGGTAGTTGTCCTTGGGGGAGTTAACCCAGAACCTAGTTTTATTCATGGATGGCCATCATAAAATCTCAAGGCACGTCTGCGAATAGAATTAAATATAAATCAAACGTTATTAAATCATTGATTTTACACCACGTGACCATCTTGTTCATGACCTCAACAACACATGACTCGTAACTTCGAAGTTGATTATGACCAGTTGACGTTGAACTGCACTTTAATTAGCACTTGATCTTCTTAAATCAGACGTTTGGGAAGTACTTACTTTGTTAACAAGACTTATCATTATTAATTATCTTAGCGAAGAGCCTATACTAATTATTGGTTAAGTTATCTCAGCTTGTTATTACAGTAATGTCCGAGACTCCGAATACTTAATTGAATACCCTTATCCAAGAAGCAGATTCAGTTCATGAGATTGTATATCATCGGTGTCAGAAATATCAAACTTTGCGCTTTATAGGCTTACCTTTGTAACTTGTTCTACATGAAATACGATTTTAATATTCTTGGACTAGGAATGAAAATATTTCAACTTCATTTCTGAAAAGATAACCTTGAAATCATTCGTCAACAACGTATCCCTTCCCCACCCAAATGTCCCCGTCTACAAGAAGAATAAAATTACCGCCTTACTTCCTCCACTAAAATTAATGCATCAAGAACACGTGGATTGGACACTTGTATGTTTGATTAATCGCAATAATTAGCAAAAGGGGTGTTAATTAGTGCAGCGGCAAAAGCGTGTAATGAATATCATTCCATATCTGTTAAGAGCCGCGTAGATCATTGATTTACACTTGATTAGCTTATCTCGCACATTCACAAGACACTCGTAAAGGACGGCAGCTATTACGATTGACTTGGCCTCTGCGAAACTTGATGTCCTCATTAGGAATGGTGTTAGGTAATGAATCACTTAGGCGGTTTCCACATAGCCTTCGTGGCTTCATTTGTGTAGGTCGAGGTTTGAGCATGGATCCTGTTCTAGTATGATCCATGGTTTGAGCAAGTGCTTCCAGGTTTCCGTGTTTGGAGGACAGAGCTTTCCAACCGTGCCGAAGACAAGGATTATAAACTTCAAATATATGAAGGGAAATTTGAGAATTAGCGCCGGTTTTCCTTGGGGGTAAGAGGGTGTAAAAAGGTGTCTAGGACTTTTATTATCAGATTAAGATGTGGATTTTTACATTTAATATTGACCTCTACCTTTTTCCAACTTTGCTAAATAGAGCTGTAATATTTTTCATGCCTTCTTACATATTTCATCATCTGTTAAAATAGTGCTACAAGCGGTTACCACTTGCTATTCAAGATGTTCTCAACTGCAAATTTGCTTCCAAATACTCGAAGTATCTCAAAGCTTTGTAATCTATTTGCGTCTGCGATCTTTACACATCACACTGCATAATGTGACATAGTAGGCAAAATGGTATATTGACCTTTAACGTTAATATGTATATGCGTTACTGTTCAATTCCAATTGGTGCCACATGTTTGTCTGACGATTAAAGTCGATTAAACGAACAAATTGGGACATTTCAGGGGGAATAAACAAAGTTTGATATTACAGCAAATTTAGAACTGTCCCTATAATGTTTCTTTTTGCCACTGAACGGTACTTAGTGTTTTATGTGACAGCTTATGTTTGTGGACAGCTGCTATGTTACTGCTCATAATCATTTAAGAAGATTTTGTCAAAGTTACGGTCTTGCTTTTTATGCGGATGAATAAAGAGAGAAAATATTATCACCATACAGTCATGCTATTAAAAAAGCTTTTAGTGGTCAAGAAACATAGAAAATGAGAAAATATTTACATTTTGGAGCGTGATTTTTTTACATTATAAGAGGTTTTATTTTCTGCATTTCATGTATTTTTTGTCGTAACAATAACATATTCAATTTTGTGTAATAACATAGATTTCGAAACAATAATATAAACAACAAGTCAAATTACACAAATACAATTCAGAAAACATTTGAAACGATACAAAGTAAATTACTTTGTTATTGTAGAATTACAACGATACAGGAAATAACCATAATTATGATGTAAATGTATTCATAATGACCAAAATAAAATACCTTGAATTATGTACATGCAGAGGGCTGCCGATTTAAGCATAGCTTGAGCAGACGGACAGCCTAAGTAAGTGATAATTTCTGTTGTAGCAATTGATCATTAAGAGTAGAATGGGCCACATTGAAGTATAAATCCAGTTCTATTTAAACTACATTTACTACATGTATAATCATCCGCACTTTGTGCATGGCAAAAGATTTCACATCAATGTTTCCCGAACAATAAACAGGTTGGTGGTTTGTTAGTAAACTGATTTGTAACCTTAATTCGTCGCAGACAATGCTTCTCAGAGAATACTCGATGATGAGGACTTAAACTAAAGGGTCCAGATTGAGCAGCAGCGCCTCTTCCTTAATTTACCCGAGGGAGCTTTACCTCTTTACTTCTAGGCTTCGATCTCTGTGGCTTTTTGCCAACTAGAAGACATTATTGTCTTTGTATATATACTGGGGTGTTTGGTTAAGAGACAAAATATATTGTCTTTAAATCAATTATCTAATTACGCCAACGTCGAACGATGTCAAAAGCATCATTTTGGAAGGTAGAACCCTTTGTCACAATTAAAGCAAGTGAATCGAGTATCTTTTGTATGTCAAATGCTTAACATTGTGTAAATATATTGATATAATGATAAAGAATATGCAATTCAAGAACCTCTATCATAGTACAAAAATTATATTGACTGTTAGATTTGAAATAAATTATTGTAAAGCCTATACCAAATTTACTAGTCAACCTTAAGACCCTTATCCTTCACACTAAAAAAATAAAGGTGCGCACAAGGTGCAACTTTACGGAGGAAGGTGCAGAGTAATTTCTGCCGCGGTATTTGAGCAAATTTGCACCTCTCACGGCTATACGCTCGCCCTACTGCATGGGCGGATTGCACCTTTTAGATGTTCCTTTTGCATCCAATAGGTGAAAGTTTCCACCGCAAAGGTGCACCTTTAACACAATTTGGCCTGAAAGGTGCAAAGTTGCACCTTTAATGGTGCTCCTAGTGTGGCATTGATCTGCACCTTTTAAAGTGCAAAGTTGAACCTTATTAGTGTGTTCATGTGTGCTCACTATGCATAATACTTGACATTTCTTTACAAATTACAAATGTGTGTCATACGATTTTTTGACTTATAATGCATTTTATGTAAGTCTTCGTGCAGATCATCGTTCCTGGACAAAGACACGAAAACTAAAATAATACTACTGCACTGAACCTGACACACAGACTACTCAGGCCATACTGTTTCGTGCATGACATGAGGTTTGCACGTAGCCTTTGTGGTAAAGTTATGTTTCCGGCCCTGTGTTTCTGG
Source organism: Eucidaris tribuloides (assembly GCA_001188425.1). Classification (NCBI taxonomy): domain Eukaryota; kingdom Metazoa; phylum Echinodermata; class Echinoidea; order Cidaroida; family Cidaridae; genus Eucidaris; species Eucidaris tribuloides. Next base: position 10,541 of record JZLH01S0066264.1, on the reverse strand, counting down.
GGGTTGGCAAATGGGATACCCTGCTTTTAAAGTTACATAATGATTCCAAAGTGGACGAGGAGAAACTTCTGTGAGTTCAGGCGATGAACCATGCATTATAACGAAAATCAGCATTACACACATTTGTCCTTCGTCTAGCAATAGATTACCCAGGTTTGGGCTTTTGAATGAGTTTTGTGCCCGTTTATATTTTCATTCTAATAATATAGTCATAAAAAAGAGAAACAGCAGGAAATCTGAAGTTGAGGGTATACTGCAGAGTTAAATCTCATAGAATCCCTGGATGCCCTTCGAAGAGTTCTCCGGAACTTCACCGTTTTGACTCTAAAACACATTCCCAGATACTTGCCTCATCTAGGGATGTGACTATACAACAGGTTGAAACATTGCAAATGGGACAATTAAAGGAAGGGAAAATTATCCAGGGGGCGAACATACACATGTGACATGTGCAGATCCCCCACGTCGTCTGGTCGTATGTCAATTCAAGGAAAGCTAAAACATGATTCATTCGTGCAGGATTGTGTCTAAAGTATTCATGTTTCCACCTATCTTCTTGTAGAATATTCTGAACAATGTAAAATAATGTTGTCATGATCGAAATCGATTTGTCAATTCATTGTGATGAGTAAGAGTAACTCACGGCATGATGAAATGGTAATATTATTACGACAGAGTTAGGTTTCCAAGTGCCAAGCTTGGTTATGGATTAAAGTAAGCCCTGACAATTTAATGGTAAATTAAATGATTGAGGGTAGTCTTTAACTTGGGCTGAAGCTATTCTGGAATCAAGGAAACTATACAAGGATACTGCTGTGAAAATCTTGTAGTCAAACGTTGACTCATTCTAAAGTAACTCATGTCAATATCCCTCGTGGCAGGCAAACCTGTTGTGTACCTCTCTATGGCTTCTTATAAATTATCTATCGAGGCACGATAGAGTTAGAAACTAGTATGTTCATGCTTGATTCTCCTTACGTAAACAATTACAGAAAAATCCTTCTAGCTAGGAGGTCTACTTCAGCTGATGTATAGTTGATTTTTTTTTCAACTTATTTGGTTCTTGAGGCATTTTCAAGTGTCCCCAATAATGTAACTAACTTTAAATGCAGTCCGATCCTGGCCATGCAAGTAAAGCAGACCTATGATGAATGTATATTTTCTTAAACAAAAGATTCGTCAAAACCATAGGCTAGAAGAGGAGTAGAGGGGCGCCTGCATTCCCAACCGATCTACCAGGGGCCCAAGTATATGAGGGCCCACTCCACACTAACCTCCCCCATCAAAAATCGTTATGCGGTAGTTATTATTGCTGATTATCAGATATACAGTGTGTATCAAAAAAAAAAGAGGTAATTCATGGTTAGAGCTGAAATATTTTTTTAGTATAGAGATTTATAAGTATAATATCTCTATAAAAATCAACTTTTCATTTTTCCAATGATACCTTCCTATTTCAAAATAGGAAGGTTATGTCACAGTTCATGCAAGTTATGTCAAACATGGAAAAGGTGTGGCTTGACATTGTTCTCTTCAAGAGCATTATACTCGGTCATGCATGACACCAGTGATGCAAGTGAGGTATCATTTTGAAAGAGGAAAAGTTGCACTGTAGGGATATCATACTTATAAATTTCTAAAATAAAAATAGTTGGCAATGTTCAAGTTCTAAACATGGATTACCTTGTTATTGATAAACGCTGTATTTTATTTGAGGGCACGATTCGCTGACTTCCCCTCAAGATCTGTCTACATGTATCTCTCCTTGTCCCTTCCTCCCTCGCTCACTGTTCAAATTGGTGAGTCTTATTCAAATGGCGCCTCAAAATGTCCTTGAAAATACCCTAGATAAATGAAAAGAATAAAAAGTCAGACAAAAACAAATAAAGATATCTTTAAGGGAAAGGCAGACGTGGAAAATATGTCAGCAGTTGAATTAACAGCTGATGATCGTCTGCTCCAAGGGCTCCATTCTCCTGTAGAGGGAAAATTACACCCGTACATTCTGGTTATTGTTGTTGTTTTTCTTTGTTGTAATTATATCTTCCTACAAATGTGAATTGATATTGAATAATCATGTAAACAATGTAACATTTGTGGTGAAAACGTGATTCACAACCGTAAAGTTACCAAGATCCCAAACTTCAATGTTTCTCTGAATTACCAGTCAAGTCTATTCCAAGTAATAAGAGTCACTTGTACATTCTATGGTATCCGCCAAATGGAAAGGCCACTCAAGCGACTTCATAGAGATGATTGGTGATAAATCAGTATGTGTGTGCTGTTACAGATATTACATTACTTAAAGGTTAGTGACATGATTGCGAACACTTGAAAATGCCTCAAGAACCAAATGAGTTGAAATATATACCAACTACTGTACACCAGCTGGAGTGGATCTCCCAGCTGGAAGGATTTGTCTCTAATTTGTTTACTTAATGAGAATCAAGCATGAATATACTAGTATTTTAAGTTTATCGGGGCACGATAAAAAATAGGACCCATAGAGAGCCACACAGCAGATTTGCCTGCCACGAGGGATATTAACATTAGTTATTTTAGAATGAGTCAACGCTTAACTACATGATTTTCACAGGAGAATCCTTGCATAGTTTACTTGGTTCTAGAGTAGTTTCAGCCCAAGTTGAGGACTACCCCCAATCATGTCATTTACCTTTAATGTGCGTTTTCCAGCAAGCCAAGATAGTGCAGCGGTTACTAATGTACTTTTTTCACAAGATAAACATGACATCAGCATTATGGTTTCCCTTTTTAAAGGCAATTAATAACCGTTTTGAACTGATTTTTTTTCAAGGCTTCATTTTTTGGAACAAATCGGCGACACTAGGAGGAGGGGGATCGTGTAGGTCAGATTTTTCAAATACAGGAAACATTGTTACACGATGACTTTAATGTAAGGCCTCCATTTTTCCATTTTACGAAATCAAAATTCCGTTTTTCAAATTTTCCATTTTCCGCGATTTTCCGCGTTACTTAAAATCACGTATGTAAACACAATATTGCCTAATATTTGCATGATTACAACTCAGCCCATGAAATGGAGCAGCCATAGACTATAGTCATGGTAGTGAGAAAGACTGTCGGCAGATAGAGGGGCCTGCATAGGGGTTTGCTATGGTCATTTAAGTTACTCTAATGCTTGGTAATTTAGTTAAAGAATGATTTTAGACATTTTAATAATTGTTTATGTTGTACTTTACAACCAATTTTAAGGTTATTACTTCAGCATTTCATGATTTCCCATTTTCCGCGTTACACTTCCCATTTCCGCGATTTTTCTCCGTTTTCCGTATCGCGGAGGAATGGAGGCTTTACTTTAATGTGTCAAAACAGACAAATCGATTTAATCTTGGGTAGAATTAACGCACTCCTCTGACAAAAACCATTTCGACAATAACACGTACTATCACAAAAGATCCTTCAATCATCTGGACCATATACTTGTGAGGAGATGGAGACGGTGATCATTAACTGGTTGACACCAGAGCATGCTCCGGATTAATAGCTTTCACATCTCAGGTGGCATGCTAGACGATCCCTGATTTAGTCACAAAACTGAATGGCGTAAAGTTTTTGTTTTCAGTCAGACTTAGCAGTATCCAGTGTCCTTGTATTATACCAGTGTTGAGTTAACGCACTTGACGTGAAGGTGCACACTTTCCATGCCTACAAGACATTCGGACTCGTGATATATTTGTATGATGATAGCGTTTCCTTATACGTTCAATTGCATCAAGCGGTAAAAAAATAAATGAAAACCCCAATTTTTTTTTCGTAATAGTATTTCTCAATTAGCTGCATAAGTTTGGTCCTTCCTCTTTCCTCTAAACGCGCCAAATACTCACCAATATTTTGTAATTAGGCATACTCTGTCTGTGGAAATCCATTGCCCCACTTAGATAAGGCAATCCGTCAAATGATCATTTGTAAATCAACATTTAAGCACTTGGGTGCTGGGCTAAAAATCCAAGTGTGTTATACCAGGGACTTGGAATTGTTTCGGAGTAAGTGTGTAAATAACTTTCCAAATGTACACTTTATATGATCGCAAAAATGCTATCAGAACAAAAACATTGTACTGCATTTAATTTGGTTCACTTGTGTAATTCATTTTTACGATAAATGTCATTGGTAGGAACATCAGTGACATTAGTCATTCGAAATTAAAAGATTATGCTACCGATTGTCTCTTCTCGGCGAACAGGTTCGCCGATTAGTACCTTGAAGTGAAAGTCAAACCCTGGGCGAATAAGGTTTTCGCCGATAGCAACTCAAAAGTGTTAACTGTTACATAGAAACCACCTCGTCATTGGATTCTTGAGGTGAAGCAATGGCAAGGATAGGAAACCCTTGCCCCCCCCCCCCCCCCGAAGCTGGCGGGGGGGGTATTCCCCTTCTGAAAAGTAGAACCCTTTTGATAATACAGACGACTTAAAATAGTATACATTCATCGTGTTTTTTTGGCCAGGATCTAACTCCACGTTTTGATATTGTAACTTTGGCATGGGTATTGTAGTGTTGGTGATTTACTTCGTTATGATTAAGCAGCGCCACTGCGTTCTGAAACTCTAACTTGAAGATAAAAAGGATGGGGAAGGGTGGCGGTTCCCCCTCCTTCAAATAGTACCTCTCAGTGGCTTCGCTTCCCCTTATTTGCTCCCTTAACCATCCGGTCGTGATAAGACAGCGTCACACCCAGTTGGAGTAGGAACAGATGGGCCTGCACGTAGTGCGACATATTTTTTCCTTATCGTGTACTCTCTGAAGAAATAAGTGAGCAATTTTCACTCACTAAGGAGTAATTTTTTTCAACTCATTATGGAGTGACCTCAATGGAAAATCCATACGTTCAATCTAAATTCACCCTAAAATCATTCTTTTATAAGTTACTACATCTAAAGAGTGAGTATTTTCTCTTCTGTTAAAGAGTACATCGTATGGGAAATTGTGAGACCCGATGCAGACTGATTTACTTTTGTGTGTAAGAATTAGGTCACGAGCATATTTAACTTGAGGAGTACGAGAGTATTACTGATTAAACAACC
>JZLH01S0066257.1:4767-18661 GCA_001188425.1 Eucidaris tribuloides | reverse complement strand
TTCAGTAATTTCACCGATAATTATACATGGATGCTCAGATAAATCAACCATACTAAGACCGCGACAGCCCCATTAACTTGGCGAATATTGACAAAAAATAAAGTAGGCATTCGACTGCGTCCATCGCCGTGTATTATAATCCTCTCCCCCTTAATTATTAGTCAGTAGAAAACATTGACAGTGAAGTCATGGGTGTAGTGCAATGAGGCGGTCGGCGAAGCGTCGTAACACCCCCCCCCCCCCCTCTTTCAGTTCAAAAGTTCCACATTGCTCAAACTATTATTTTCGTGGTCCTGTTCACAATGAATTTTTAAAAAGCATTGATCAAGTAACATTTCAATCCATCTTGCTGTTGATTCTTCATTGTGAAAGTTCCCAAAGAACATATTAATCAGACCCATCCATGGTGGATAACGGGTTGGGGATTATCTTACTCTGAACCCGGTCTTTTAAGGGTTAGCACATCAGGCTGGTCGAGTAGAAGGTCGTCTGAAGAACACCATGGGTCGCCCTGTCTCTGGAGTATCGAACTCGATGCCATCCGAGATCCATCCGTGTGTGCACCAGCTGTGACAGGAACTAAGCTCCTACATGTAACTACTTCTCGCGACATGGTCAAAGTGCCGGCAGTGACTCCGATGAAGTGGCTCTAATCATCCGATCTGCGTCACCGAATCGAAAACCACACTTCGAATCAAATATCTGAGGTCAGTTCATAAAAATCTTCCGTCAAAGCGACCTTTTCATTCGTCCTCCCCATTATTTATCCATGTTCTTATCTACTTCATGCTAAAGCTCATGTCTCAACGCTCTTCATATTTCAACGGCAGGTTCATGCATGCTTTAACATCCAACTCGCTCCGTCTATCTGCATAGGATATGTGATGTAAGAAGAAAACAAGAACACGAACAAGTAGAAGAACAAATAAAGAAGATAAAAAGGAAAAGAAGAAGGCAGAGAGAGAGAGAGCAGAAAGAAGCAAGATCACCATAAGAATAGTTTTGTACACTAATAAGAGGGAGACATTAATTGTGTTAAATCTGAGTCCGCATGCTTCGTCGGTATATGCTTACAATACGGTTGATTCCTGATTCTGTGCCTAAAAAGCGGCGACGCTCATCAGATAAGAATCAATTGGTCATATATACGTTCGAACTGATGATTAAATCTTCATGAGATTATGCTGTTTGCAGCGCGTGTAAAAGTTACGATTCGTACGGTACCAGGATTGCAACGGAGACGCAGTTTCTCAACTACCAGGTGGAACGGCATCCGGCCTACTTTACGCTCGAAAACCACCAAGAATTAGCACGTTAGCTGTTTGCAAGTGGGATATAAGGTTCTAGCAAATTACCCCCGACATCACCCCTCAAACAATTCCCCCCCCCCCCCCCATAATTTCACCCTACAATACCCCTTGGGAAACGTTTATAACAGGTCAATGACCCTATCCCGCTGACAAGCTTACCCGCAGCGGCAATACCTCGGACAATCACTCCCTCCAAGACAATTACCCGTCTGACAATATTTCACCCCAAGCAATACCCCTGGACAAGATGAACAGTCCAATACCCCCCGAACAATTACATTCCCCAGTGTAATATACCCCAGAAATGCCTAGGATTACACACGGGTAAAGTCCGCATGGTAATTGTCTAGAAGGCTAATCGCCCGAGGTCATACAAGAAAGGTAATTGTCCTGGGGGAATTGTTAGGGTGAAAATGTCAAGGGGAATGGTCTGAGGGTGATTGTCCGGATGTAATAATTCAGAAGGTAATTATCCTGAGTCATTTCCAAGGAGGTAATTGTCGGGTTCCATCGTTCTTGAGGGTAATATCGGGTAGTAGTTGTGCGCAATGTGCAAGAACAAATGTCATCTGCTGCGAAACTTGACTGCAAGACTATTTTGGGAACTAGGAACAACCTCCAACGTAAGAAACTTGTGATAAATCATGATCCACAAGAGCCATCCCAATCATTTATAAACAACAGTCATCTTCCAGATTGTCTCACTAGAATACTATCCACTCAAGAGGGGTCATTTTGATTCCATCTCGCAGGACCGACAAATCTGTCCCTTGATTGTGTATTAATATGAATAACTTATGTTACATTTTTGTTTTATATATAGTCGTTAGATAGTAGTACTACTACTGCCGCACTACTACGGTTAGTTAGTAGTAGTATTATAGTAAGTATAGTAGTAGGAGGATGGAGAAAAGTAGAAGTAGTAGTAGTTAGTAGTAGTAGGAGGACGAGGAGGAGGAGGAGACTAGAAGTAGAAGTATAGTGTAGTAGTAGAGTTAGTAGTAGTAATAGTGTTGTGTTGTGTTGTGTGTTGCCTGTCTGCTGTTGTCTTCTTCTTCTGATATTTTGAGGGTTTAATACTTCAGCGATAGTACATCAATGGGTGGATCGTTATCCGACGAAAGTTGCCTGTGACAATATCTCAGAAAACAAAGAGTAAGGGTTAGGGTTAACCAATGGGTTCAGTTCAGGATGGCTCATGGTTACGGTTATAGATTAGGGTGAGCTATAATATGTGAAGGTAATCAGTCGCGGAGAAATTGTTGCCGAGAGACAAATGTAATGAACCGATAAGTAGGATACAACAGTACAGAACTCCATGATCTTAGGTTGAATTTTAAGGTTGTTTTAATATCGTAAATACATCCACTTCATGTCTTTAATATCAATCTGATTTACTTATTATTGAAAATTATTGACTTTTTAATCAATATCTGCGATCAATTGTCGCAATTTTTACATTTTCATTTTCCTAGAAAAGCAACAAAAGTTAAACTATGATAAACAAAATGATTCAAAAATGTGTTAATTTTCCCTCAACACGCCGGTTAAACTTAGTTGGTTTAAGGGTTATTTAATAAACTCATTCCTTGCAAATATAAGGACCATCAGAGCTCTGAATAAATTCTCGTGTTAAGATTTTCTTCACATTTCACATTGCTTTCATAGTACTAACGACTTTCTTCGTAAATCTACTTCAGTAAAATGTGAAGCGTATTCTCTAAAACAGGATGAAATATGATAGTTATAGTAACTTTTTGTAAAATATACTCTCTCAGACACTTACTTTCAAATCAATGATATATTGTTGTGTCACCGATAGTTTATGAACCATTGTCAAATAAAATCAATGAATATAAAAGAAAAACAATTCTAAATTACGTGACATGCATAGTAATATATTGTTAAGTTAATTATCGCAGAATTCAGTACAAATTAAGATACGGATTGAGCTTGGAATGTGCGAATACACAGACTTCACTCCCGATATGTTACCGCAATTAAAAATCGAATTGCATCCATGACAGCTGCTTCGTATCACAGATAATTGAATCGATGAGTTCCAAAAGATTGGTAGATATAGATAATAGATTAGATAGATGGAATATAATATACATGTCGCACCTTACTGTACGCAAACACTAGTTAATCAACGCGCCTCAACCAACCAGTGCTTGCCAATCAATCTTGACTGCAGTACGACCTACAAACTAAATGTGACTCAAGGACCATTGGCAAGCAAGTGTACTTGCTAACCCTTGTGTTTCAAAACCTATTCAGACGACCAGTTCTCCATTGTTAGTCGGGCCCGCGGAGTATGACTCATCTCAGTTCTTAGAAGTAAGTCCAGAGACCCCCTTTGTGCAAAAAAGGAATTCGTCCTGGCATGCGTCTGTTTAACAATAGAGGTCCAACCTTAGCTTTCAGTATAAATAGTTGGTTTCTTCTTGTAATTTGTTCATATCTGCGTGATAACCTGATGAGCTGCAGATCGAAAGCTTCGTTATCTAACATGCTACTTTTTAAAGCAATTTGGAATATATATATATATATAATATATATAATATAGATAGATAAGATTTAGAAAGACAGATAATATAAATTAATATGATAGATAGATAGATAGATAGATGTAAAGTTTTTTACATGTAGATGGCATAGATAATACGTAGCTATACATACATACCCAGCAAAAAAAAAGAAGTACAACACTTTCCAAGTCACATTGTAATATATAACTTCAATAAAAACATAATATACAGCGTGTATCAAAAAAAGTAGACACTCAGAAAAAAATTATTACGCAAATATTTCATGATCATAGAGATTATTTTTTGATATGAATATTTACCTGGACCTAAGCTATCTGATGACACTATTGGTAATTGAAAGCATTTCACGCATCGAGTGAGCACAGGCACTTTTGTCCAATAGGCCAAAAAATGGCATTTGCGCACAGAGATTGTGTCTTTATAGTCAAGTTTAACTGCCTCACAGACCGGTGCTGCGAAAGCTCTCACACCTGATGTGCACAAGGAATTGAATCCTCAGCATGCTCAGAGAAATGTAATATCCAATTTGTTGGCCAAAAAAAGACAAAATGAAGGCAATGATTCAACAGACCGCTAAAAAAGGAAGAAAAGTTCATGTTTGCAGATGAACTGGTAACTGAAGAAATGCATTTCTTGTTTTGAAGGGCTAGGGGGTTGTTATCGAATCATTGCCCTACATTTGTGCTCGCATTCAAATCTCACAGCTCAGAGAAGAGTCTTATATCAAATTCGCGACAAACAGACAAAATAAAGCAATAATATATCAGATACAATTACCAACCCCAACTCCTGAAAAGGGAAGATAAAAAAAATGACACAAAATCTATTTTTAAAAAAAAATGCACACTTCATCTGCAAACATGACATTCTCTTCTTTTTATGGGGATATCTGAATCAGTGCTTGCATTTTTGTCTTTTTGGTCACAAAATGATATACTCTTCTCTGAGACATGCTGAGGATCAATCCTTATGGCGTGCACATCAGGAGAGCTCTGCCACCACCGTGGTCTGTAGGCATTAAACACTTGATTATAAGAACACAATTCGTCGCAAAATGCATTTTTGGCGATTGCACAAAACGGGTTGTCCACCACGTTGAATATACTGTCATACCAACAGTGTCATCAGATAGCTTAGCGTCCAAGGTAAAATAGCATATCAAAGAATAATCTCAAAATCACGAAAACAATTTGTAATAATTTTTTTTCTAAGTGTCTACTTTTTTTCGATACACGCTGTATATCAAATTAAAGGCAATTTAATTCTCTTTCAGGATAACTTGAAGATAAATTTTATACATGGGTGATCACATGCGTTTTTATCCCCCAAGGTGCAAAAGTAAAAATTGCAAAAATGGACCATGATCCACTGATATTTAACTGGCACAACACAGTCAATGGAAACAAAAGATCAGACTTAGACAATGGCTTTATCTTTGAATAAAAGACAGAATTTGTTAAAACTGCAAGACTGAGTCGCTTTGTCTTTTTACCAACAAAGAGAAAGAGAGAAAAAAAGCTTCTCCTAAGTCTAGGAAGTTATCAATTGGATTTAGAGTATAGACACAAGGGTGGTTACATGTCAGACATTCAAACATTTTCTAAAGTTGAAGGCTGTAGAGAAGCTTCTTTCTCTCTCTCTCTCTTTCTCTCTCTTTGTTGGTAAGAGGACAAAACGACTCAGTCTTGCAGTTTTAACAAATTCTGTCTTTTATTCAAAGATAAAGCCATTGTCTAAGTCTGATCTTTTGTTTCCATAGACTGTGTTGTGAAATTTAAATATCAGTGGATTATGGTCCATTTTTGCAATTTTTACTTTTGCACCGGGGGGGGGGGGAGATAAAAATACATGTGATCACTCATGTATAAAAATTCATCTTCAAATTACCCTCTCAGGCTGAAAGAGAATTAAATTGCCTTTAATTTGATATATAATTCATTGATTTTTTTAATTAAAGTTATATATTACAAATATGAACTTGAAAAAGTGTTTACTTTCTTTTTTTGCTGAGTGTACATACATACATGCATACGCATTTTGGGCACGTATACTTTCAATACAAACACAAATATAGTACGTTTACACATACATCATACGAAAACACTAAATTTGACGTAGATTGCACACATAGATTTGACATAGCGTTTGACATAGATTTGACATAGATTTGACATAGCATTTCGCATAGCGTTGGACATAGATTTGACATAGATTTGACGTAGATTTGACATAGATTTGACATAACATTTGTCATAACATTTGTCATAACATTTGACATAGATTTGACATAGATTTGAAATAGATTTGACATAAATTTGACATAGCATTTCGCATAGCGTTTGACATAGATTTGATATAGATTTGAAATAGACTGGACATAGTATTTGCCAGAGCATTTGACATAGATTTGACATAGATTTGACAGAACATTTGTCATAACATTTGACATAGATTTGACATAGATTTGACAGAACATTTGTCATAACATTTGACATAGATTTGACATAGATTTGACAGAACATTTGTCATAACATTTGACATAGATTTGACATAGATTTGACAGAACATTTGTCATAACATTTGACATAGATTTGACAGAACATTTGTCATAACATTTGACATAGATTTGACATAGATTTGACAGAACATTTGTCATAACATTTGACATAGATTTGACATAGATTTGACAGAACATTTGTCATTATACATTTGACATAGATTTGACATAGATTTGATATAAATTTTACAGAACATTTGTCATAACATTTGACATAGATTTGACATAGATTTGATATAAATTTTACAGAACATTTGTCATAACATTTGACATATAGATATTATATTTGGCATTGATAGCGTTTGACATATAGATTTTACATAGATTTGACATAGACTTGACATAGATTTGAGATAGACTTGACGTAGACTTGACATAAGTTTGACAGAATACTTGACATAGATTTGACATAATATTTGGCATAGATTTGACATAGCGTTTGACATATAAATTTGGCATAGATTTGACATAGATTTGACAGAGATTTGATATAGATTTGACATAGACTTGACATAAGTTTGACAGAATATTTGAGATAGATTTGAGATAGATTTGACATATATTTGACATATAGCATTTGACATTGATTTCAGATAGATTTGATGTATAGGCTATTTAAAATAGATTTGACATAGCATTTGACAAAGATTTGACTAGCATTTCCCATAGCATTTGACATAGATTTGACATAGCATTTGACATAGCTTTGACATAACATTTGACATACATGTAGCATTTGAGATAGATTTGACACAAATTTGACATAGATGGGACACAGCATTTGACATCGAAGATTTGACACAGATTTGACATAGGTTTGACACACAAAAAACCCCGAGAATGGGCCGGGAATATCCTAAACATCAATCTGAAAAGTTATCATTTTAAAGGCAAGGTTCACCCTGACATAAAGTTGGTTTTAATAAAAGCAGAACAATGAGAGAGACATATTAGTGAAAGTTTGGCGATAATCCATCAAAGAATAACAGAGTTATGAAGTTTCAAAGTTTTAAATCTGTGACGTCACATGCGAGCAGCTCCCCAAATTCCATAAATTGCAATTTTTCAATAGTTCATGATAATTGAATGGGGTTTTTCATAGTTGCATGTGTGCAATAATGTTTCTGATAATAGGCCTTATATTGATCGAACGCACAGGTAAAATCATTTTCAAATTTCTGAGAAAACGGCACTTTTATGGAATTTATATCACATGGGGAGCTGCTCGCATGTGACGTCACAAATATAAAACTTTGAAACTTCATAACTCTGTTATGGACCTACTACTCGAACGGGTCCATGGTTATTCTTAGGTGGATTTTCGCCTAACTTTCATTAATATGTTTCTCCCATTGTTCTGCTTTTATTAAAACTAACTAAATGTCAGGGTGAACATTGCCTTTAAGAAGCCTTCTATACCCCCCCCCCCGATTTTTGTGATTTGAATACGCGCGTACAGCCAACCCGTGAGAAACAACCCCTTTTACGCGTTTTTGTCCACCTTGTAATGACAGTGCTCCCTCCTCCCCCGGGGGCGTCGGGATCGAGTACGCCTATACTGAGGGGAAAAACACGATTTTCTATATAGGATCTATTGACAATTTCAGGGGGGCGGCCGACCCCCAGGGGCCGACCCCTGCCCTCCCCGCCCCTGTGTGGCGCCCCCGGGCCCGGGGGGGGGCACTCGACTTACAAAGTGATACCTATGTGCCGCACCGAAGTCGAAAATCGGGGGCTCTGGAACGGGCTTGAGCGAAAAATGGGGGTCTGTGGAACTGGAGCTAAGGCTTCAGAAAACCTCAAAATGCTATGCTCCGGAACTACAAAGCGGCGAAGTTCCGGCGCGCCGTTGGCGCGCCGGGCTGAAAAGGCAATGTCGGCAAACAATCAGAAACAAACGGCCCAAATTTGAGGAGGTATCTGCGAAACTGAAAAAATCAAAAAAAAAAATTGTGCTCTATGAAATTGAGATGCTCTGGACTGAAATTTGGGTCTGAAAATGGTCTCTACCGCGGCACATTACGTATCACAAAATTATACTAAGTGCCCCCCCCCCCCCGGGGTCGGCGCCACCCCTGACATAACATGCAGTCATGCACACATTCACACATAAAACATTCATACAATCACGCCAACTGCTGTGCCTGTTATCGGCTTGTAGCCAGACTATCTACGGCGTAATTATGCCAGGTCATAAATCACAATCCAGGGTCGTATACACACACGTCCCACGTGTACTCTACACTAGACCCGACGTTATCCCAAAGAGCTATTGGTGTCCTGTTGGTTATCCATTGTGCACAATATTGTACACATGCACATACAAACCCCAAACAAGTCTTACACGTCTATACAGAATTCCCAGACCACTCATCCATTGTCGCAACTAAAAATTAAATGCATGCCATGGTAGACACGTATAGCTGCTTTCGTATCACAAATCATTGAGTTTGAAGATTTCCAAACGCGTAACTGAAATCATTCCTATACAATAGTCTTTACGCAGTTAGCATAGCAGCTATAGACTACAATTTATAGGGGAAGAACTTTGTACCAGGGTGGTTCTGTCGGACTCCTACCAGAACTGTTACGCCATTTTAACGCACCTGTGAAAGCGGTGAGTGTTGTCACGATTATGTATGGATTTTTATTTGTGTGTTTGATTAATTAAAGTTCGTGGGTTAAGAAGTATGAGCTAGATCGTGGAGCTACTGTAGATATTTTGGCCTATTATTAGGCCTATACTAAAACAAGATGACTATATTTCAACTCCAGCCGAATAACGTTCTCAAGCTGTAACGTTAGTTGCATCTTGAGCATTATGGTATTCTCTTCATTGGCTTGGCGTAGTAACGAGACAATATTCCAATCACTGGCATGCATCAAGTTGTTGCGTTCGGCAAGCTACAGTGTATCAGGTTATCAACACCAACATTTTGCATACATAAGCAGACAACGCACTCTATTTCAATAGTACACGTACCAGCAAGGCAAAACTGCACATTGTGTCTGCGCCTATTATGAAATTCAGTTATAATCTGTCAAAATACACAATGGTGAAATATATTCACGTGATCGGTTACTCTTTCGTTCACAGATAGTATAATCAGTTTGTTATGTGTCCTTATCCAAATACTTCAAAGTATTTTTTTTCTGTCAATATCTTTTGATTTACTTTATTCGTGTATTTAATTAGTTATATATATTTATGTTTTGTTTGAGTTATGTTATTTTATTTATGTTGAACTTACTTTTTGTTATCTTTCTGTTTTGTTTTAATGATTGTATATATACGGACTTGCTGAAAAACAGTCTAACGGCTGATAGCAAGTTTTTTTTTTATCCCATACTGAAATAAATAAAACAAACATATCAAACAAACATGCGTTCCTAATTTTACCAAAATTAACTGGCCACCCTCAGTGAATGCTTTTGTTTTTTATCTTTCCGTTAGAGTGTATAGGAAATTTGTGATGTTGTTTGTTCAAATCCTTACTTTTGTCAATTTTGTGTGTTGTCAGTTCTTTCGAAAAATGTGAATAAAAGTATGCATTTTCTAAAATCGTAGAATGTATATATATTAGTATATGCGCATACGTGTGTATATCAGTTATTTATATTCAAACACACTTGTCTGAGCAGCTCGAGTTCTGTAACATTAGGCCTACTCCATACGCGCTACAATTACAAATCATTATTATTGTTCACAAAATGCTGACACGTAAAATACAGAAAGGTGCAAATAAAACATATCCTCCATTAACGAGACGATAGTACTTCCAACCAAATATCACCACCATTTATTTGTATAATTATGTCGTATTGACTATCCAAAGTTCAGAAAATTGTTCCGAAATGTTGATGTTCTATGTTCTATCAAAACGTGCTGTGTACATAAACTTTATCTATTATTCTATACATGATGTGTCATATGCCGAAAACTGATTTTATTCAATTTTAAAATTCAAAGACCTTTAACTCTTTGGTAAATAAAATATCTATAGCCCCATGTTTTATTTGGAAATCCCAGGTTTAAAAGTTTGTGAAAGTTGATTGTGGAAGATGACACAAGTTTTTGCCTGAGTTTTTAGATATGATTACACCGTGCACTCTCCCCTTGGACACTGCTGATCTATCTATACAGTAGCGTGATTTCTTTTGTCTTTTATTCGGTGCAATAACAGGATGATTAAAAATTCGCGCTGGTTCCCTGGACAGTATAATGACAAGTAAACTCCTTGTTGGTCTCGTTTACGGACCAACCAAAACTGGTCGCAGATTGCTGAAATATCCACTTTCTTGGCCAGTTCTGACCACAGTCAACAGGAAACATTCATCCATGTCCACCACACAGCTGCCCCAGGTCGTGTTGATAACGGGATGTTCATCCGGCATCGGGCTCGCTACGGCGGCTTTGCTGGCCAAAGACCCGGCCAAACGATTCACCGTTTACGGGACGATTCTGAAACCACTCGACCAAGAGAAGGAATTCAGTGAAACTGCCGGTGCTGCCCTCAACAACACACTCTTTCCAGTCCATATGGACGTCACCAAAGATAACACTGTTTCTGAGGCAGTTGCTACCGTCATGAAAACTCATGGCCGCCTTGATATTTTAGGTACAGTATGCATGTCTTCAGTCAGAAATTTTGTAATTTCGTTCTCGAGCGATTCCGCAAAGAGAATGCTGACTTTATAATTTTTTTTTCAAGTTCAGGTTCCTTACCTACTTTAAGTCTTAAAGATATTTTTCGGAGGTCATTTTATGGACAAGTGGTTTGCTTTTGAGTCAAATTTCTCCTTTTCGATTGAAATGAGGAGAAATTTCGGGTCGTTCAGGACGCAGATTATCATCCTTCTATTTCATAAAAAAGGATAAATATCTCCAGATATACAAATTTTGCTTTCTGCTAGTCAAAAGACATGGCTATAATAAATATTCATTCATCATTTTGTTTGGATAGCAGATTGATATAATTTTGTAAAATATATCCATGATTTTATTTTATTATTCCGGAATGGTCCTTTGTTGTATGTTTCATTTATGTTGCTACTGAGCCTTCATTTGAGACATCGGTATCCTTTACGTCATTATTTTCACAGTTAATAATGCCGGAATATTGATAAAGAAAGTCACGGAAACGTTAAGCATAGACACGATCCAAAGACTCTTTGACATCAACTTTTTCGGCATGGTTCGAGTGACGAATGAAGTGCTACCGATCATGAAGAAACAACAATCGGGTCGAATCATTAACGTAACCAGCCGGAACGCGTTAGAAGGTAAATTTGGAACCTGGGAATATAAACCTGCAATTTGTCTCACATTTTTCTCGCAGATTGATAGTGAGGTCTCGATAAACCATGGAATGAAAAATACATTGGGAGTAATGTTGTTACAGATTCATTATTTGTTTTCATCTTTTCTCTTTAGCTATGATGACCGTTACAATACAACCTCAAAGTATACTGAATCAATCATCATAATAAGAGCAACAGCGGTAGCCTTGTGGCGTGGTAGCAGTGGGTTGTAATGGTGATGACGGTGGTGGTATCGGTGGTTGTAGTTGGCTAGCATAATTGTTGTTGCAGTACTAGTAAAAATAGTATTAGTAGAACATGTAGTAGTAGTAGTAGTAGTAGTAGTAGTAGTAGTAGTGGTAGTAGTAGTAGTAAAAGTAGTAAAAGTAGTAGTAGTAGTAGTAGTAATAGTAGTAGTAGCTTTATTATTGTAAGTAGTAGTAGTTATTGTAGTAGTAGTAGTAGTAGCAGTAGCAGCTGTATTATTACTACTAGTAGTAGTAGTCGTAGTTTTAGTAGTAATAGTAGTAGTAGTAGTAGTAGTAGTAGTAGTAGTAGTAGTGGTAGTAGCAGTAATATATAGTAAGTTTTACCATTTTTGTTCTATTAATAATCAGCAGAGTTTTTGTTTCATCTATAATAAGGTGCCCCTTACGTTGGTGCGTATTCTGCGTCGAAGTTTGCCATTGAAGGCCTCAGCGAAGAAATGGCTGTGATTGGAAGGTTTTTCAATTTATGGTAAATAAGATATTAATTTCTCGTCTATACCGTAAGTAAACAAGCGGAAAACTCCTGTCCGTACGCACGCACGCACACGCACACACACACACACACACACACACACACACACACACACACACACACACACACACACACACACACACACACACACACACACACACACACACACACACACATCCAACGGACATAATCCTAACTTACTGTAACACGATAAATGTGATCCAATTTAATAAGATAAATTATTTCTATATCATAATTTCAGTTATTAGAGAATTGCTAATCATCACTCACATATATATTAATAGATCTTTACACATCATTCAATATATCATTTTCGACTTCATGATATTGTCTATGAGTGAAACAAATTCCCACAACTGTCAGCAAAGATAAGTGAATCGATCTGCTCACTGTAAATTGCTTTTATCCTCTGTTTGAAATAATTTTAGAGTGTATTCGTTTATTGATCAAGAACAAAACAGCTATGTGTATATGTATGTATGTATGTATGTATGTATATATGTATGTATGTATGTGTGTGTATGTATGTATGTATGTATGTATGTATGTATGTATGTATGTATGTATGTATGTATGTACACTAAAAGTCGAAAATACCAACACGTCACAAACGCTTATACTGAAACGTGTTTCTTGAAACTATATTCAAATAAACGCGACGAAACGCAAGGCAGTAAATGGTTGCATTTATAGAAACGAATTCGTTCCAAGTTGTTTGTAGCCGTTTATAAAGTGACGAAGATTTCGATTGCCACTATATTCGGTTGTTTGTTTATTCATTTTTCATGCATGTATTTGATGATATACAGTGTGTCCCAGAAAAAAGGAAACCGGATTTCATGGCAAAAATATTCCATCATAATAAACAATATCTTAGATGAATTAGGTATGTTTGTAAAGCTGTGTTTCTCTTCTTTCATTTGATACACAACATATTATTCATTGTTCACGCATAATTGAATTAAAACAATAAATATTGATGCTACCAAAATTCCATTTGCACGCACAAATTCCATGTTTGAGTGCATTTTCGGGGTAGTAAATGTAATTATTTTTAAGAAATAAAAGCATGACATAAATATTCAATATTTCTTCTTTTATCGGACACCTCATGCGTAAAAGATGAATAACGTATGACGGACAACAAGTAAAATTAAAACATGCCTGTTTTAGCGTGATTTTCAGAATGACTGCATTTTTAGCTTTTGGAGGCCGGCTAACAAAAGGTTCACGCACAGCTGACTTCACTGCTTCGGGCACAACAATAGGCTCGAATCTTGTTAGCGAGGTAATTTCTTGTTGCTGGCTGCCAAATCCAGAAAGCAGAGTTAATGAATGCATTTTGGAACATTTCTGAAAACAAGCATCATTTCAAATTGTCTTTTTTCACTCATGCATCACTCATTTTTCAT
>JZLH01S0066253.1:99623-109625 GCA_001188425.1 Eucidaris tribuloides | reverse complement strand
TGTGTGTGTGTGTGTGTGTGTGTGTGTGTGTGTGTGTGTGTGTGTGTGTGTGTGTGTGTGTGTGTGTGTGTGTGTGTGTGTGTGTGTGTGTGTGTGTGTGTGTGTGTGTGTGTGTGTGTGTGTGTGTGTGTGTGTGTGTGTGTGTGTGTGTGTGTGTGAGTGTTTTATGAGTGTGTGTGTGTTTGTTGGGTGTGACTGTGTGCCTGTGTGTATGTATGTGTTTGCATGTATGTGTGTTATCAAAGAGGTCAGATAAAACATATAGTAAACAAATTCAAGATAAATTCTTCCAGCCAGGAGATCATTCCAGCTGGTGTATCCATTGGTATATCTTTCAACCAGTTTGGATGAGAGGCATTTTTTTTTAATATCTCCCAATCATATCACTGTCCTTTAAAGAAAAGGAATTATAAGCATTTCGGATAAAATAATAATCCGTTTTCTTTTGAATTTGATGGAGATAATGGACGTCTAAAATAGACGGATACTTCCTTGAAATTTACAAATATGTCTTATCTCCTTTGCCATTTTCTTCCTTAGCTAAAAACGAAGCACGGTAAGGCGGAGGACGTGGTCATGAAATCCGAGGCGGATTACGTCAAACATCTGCTTACTGCCGAGAGGGCGCGCCACGAGCACGAGAAGGCCCTCATCGGCGCATCGGCTACAGTCCAAAAGCTGGAGATCGATCGAATCAACCAACAGAAAGCGTTGCTCGTCAAGTACAGCGAGGTGATCTGGGATATGACGCCGAAAAT
Organism: Eucidaris tribuloides; assembly: GCA_001188425.1. Classification (NCBI taxonomy): domain Eukaryota; kingdom Metazoa; phylum Echinodermata; class Echinoidea; order Cidaroida; family Cidaridae; genus Eucidaris; species Eucidaris tribuloides. Next base: position 108,867 of record JZLH01S0066253.1, on the reverse strand, counting down.
CCAAACGGTAAATGGCAGGGGCGTCCGCACGTTTGACGAAGATAAAGCTTGGAAGGGTTAGTGAACAATGCTCTGCCCCTCCAATGCTTTGTCTTCGTCAAACGTGCCGCCCCCTGGTAAGTGGTGTGAAGAGGCTCGGTTCTACGGGGGGGGGGGGGTGCTCCCAAGAAATTGCTCAAGCCACCCTAAAATTTTAGGACGAAAAATATTTTACAATGAAAATCTTAATAAACACCCCCTTTGGCTTGTGTTTGAAATGTTCACATGTAATCCCCCCCCCCCCCACTCGAGCGACTTTTCGGCGGCTGGGAGGACCATGAAATAATTTGGATCTCGGATTGGAATGAAATTAACATCCGTACCCCCCCCCCCTCCTCCCGCTGACCGACTTTTCGGCGACTGACGTGACCGCGAAAAATTTGGACCTATGATTTAGCCACGGGCAGATGAAGCCCCCAGTAGCCCCCCTAAAGTTTCCGCTCTAGAACCGCACCTGGTGTGAAGCTTCTTTCAAAATCCTCAATCCGGTCGACCTGAATGAAATACGACTCGCCTATTTTTTATTTGAAAAATAGAAAAGATGCATACGTTGTTTTTTTTTCTGTCGAGATGCCTTGGTTGCTCTGTAAAACAATCTTTTTCACCAAGACTTGAGACTCGAGGTTTTGCCAACACACCAAAAGAATGTCACAGAATAACCCCCTGCATATAATAAATAAAAATGTCCCTCTGCATCACTCCTAAACCGGTTTAAATTACAAATCATAACATTTAACATCCGACGAATACGAAAATGTCGACACATTACTTTATATACACACTATTTCGACTATATCGTTCAAATAAAATTTACTCTCGACAATACACTTTCATATTAGCATAATTAAACATTAAAATGACTTAACATATTTGCAAACAAGGACTCGACATCAAATACCACTTGTCCACGTGCTATCATTGCTGAAAACAAACTTCAGCAGAAAGATCTGATCTTTCTGCTGAGGTATGATTCAAATAACCTTAACGCCTTATTGAAGTGATATTGTGGAGCTTCAATTTAAAAAATTGTTAAACTTTGATATCTGAGCTACATAGTAGTGTTCAAATGGACAATTAAACACCTAGAATATAAAAGTTTGGAAATTATGCTGCCACTGGCAAGATATGAATGAATAAACAATTAATACTCGGGGCGAGTAGAAAATGGCGTAGATCTACACACAGTAAGTCTACGGGAGGAAATAGGCAGGTGAATCAACTTAAGATTTTCACTTTTTTAAAGCACTAAATCATCATTTTGAAATACAATTTTTTAAGGGCTTCATTTTTAGACTTCATTAAAGACACTTGGAGCATGGAGGATTATGTAGCTCACAGTTTTTAACCGTGGTAAATGTTAGCCAGTGGCTTTAACGCTTTGGATGCTATACTGTAAAATATAGTGAAAATTTCGGGTCCCTCTTGATTTTTTTCATTAATTAATAAAAAAAAAGTACACGAGAGACATTCAGAATCTGTTATTGGTGTGATATGACCTTTGGGCATAAAGGTTTCAAATAAAAACAAAATCATCCAAACTAAACGTGCGCTTTAAATAATCTGTTTTGCTTCGTTATTACCACCTGTATGGTATTCCTCCCTTTTATTCTTCTTCCATTTTCTCTATTCTCTCCATTCTTTGTCTTGTATTTACTCCTGTTATGTTCTTTGTTTTTTGTTCCCTTTGGAAACAGTGCTGTGAGAATATCAACAGGGCCCTAACTGCAGTCCAACCAGAGTCAGACGTTTCAGCCATCGCAAAGGCAAAAGGGAAACCCCCTCAACCGACCTATCAAATACTCATCGATGCCTATGTAAGTTTGAATATTCTTTCCTTCGTTTTAACATGACGTCAGCATAAACTGATCTAAGTCTAGGTGATTCTAGTTGATGTCTTGCTGATGTCAGGCAACCAACTCTTGGCACGCCCTGATGCGTTTTCAGAGCTGGTTATCCCACATTTACCTGATCTTGAAAATTCATCTCTTCATGATCACAGTTTTTTTCGTCGGGTTATTTGCCCATGGGGTGACTTAAGGCCGCTATACATCGCACGATGCGACGGTCGGCGACAAGGAAAGATCGTTTTATCTTGCGATGTATAGCGATTCGCGACACAACAAGGTGGTTTTTAGCAAAGACTGAACATGTTCGGTCTTCCACGACGAACTATCCGCGACGGAACCGCCTCATCGCGAACCGTCGCGTCGTGCAAAGATTCCAGGGTCCAGAAAAATATGAAAGGTGAACAGTCGGGGAAGAAGACTTTCCAAAGATATTTTATTGTATTACAATCATATTGGTAAATCACAAGGCAGATTATAAACCCATGCAAATAAAGTGTTACAAAGGTTTCACAGAATAAAAACACAGTGTATAATACAGTATTACAGAATATATCACTGCATCCATATAACAATCTTTCTTTTTAAAAATAGTTATTTCTAACTAATGAACCTCCAACTGTGTTATGGTTCCATCGAGTTACAACTATCAAATGATTAAGTGATTATACATATAGTTGGTTTGTATGTTTATGTAAATTGTCAATAGTATACATTACACAACTCCTTTCCACCGTACATGTTACATACACATCACGTGATTTTCTATTAACAGTAGTTTCAAATAGCGACCTGGACACAGTCATATAGAGAGGCCTTAATATATGGTTGTCATTAGGTTTCTAGTTCAGAACATAACTAGGGGGAAGTTTAGGGTGGGGTTGAGGATACGGTCAATGTATGCGATTATCGGCTGTGCAAACGTTCTGGAAACTATTTTTTTTTTTTTAGAAGTGGAGTCATCTTATATATGATTTTTTTCCATCTCTGTTTGCAAGTTCATTCTGTTATCTCTCAACACTTGCATCTACCATGCAATTCTTGACAGGAAGAAGATCCGAATAATGGTATGAGCGTCAATCAGAGGAAAGTATATATCGCAAGAAAAATGAAAGTACTGGATGCGGAAATTGCAAAAGAGCAGAGCAAGAGAGACGGTAAGTTATGTTTGGCTGTGAGGTCATTGTCCTATTGAGTCCAGCTGTCCAACTCCAATTTAATAGATCACACTTTTGATTTTGTGTTTCTTGTTTAGAAGAAACTCTTCTTTCTTTGACGAATCTGTCGATCAAGTCGCCACTAATATCTATGACAACTAGAACCCTGCAGATTTGAACAAGATAATGTAACATATAACACATACTGCCATTTATGATAATCTTGAACCAATTTGTGTTTGTCAGTTGACTAAAATTTACCATTTAAGATGTATCTAATGTGTAATTACTTTTCATTTACTGATTATTAATATTGATATTAATCGTAGTGGTTGCAATTGGGATAAATCTATTGCTATTATAATTAGATACCCACTTTCTGACAAGATAGTTTTCCTTAAAGAAAAAAATGCGACTGTAATCTTAATATCATTTTAACGTGATTACTGCAATAACTAATTTCAAAACTACTTTCACATTTTTCATTTGTATGTTATTTTCTTTCTTTCGTCCTATTCCCATTTCTTCTTTCAATAGTTCTGTCTTTCTTTGAAAATGCGATATGTATATAGATATTTATTTATTAACTAATTGATGAATTTATTTATTTTTATTTATTCATTTATTTAGTTATTTATTTATTTATCTACTTATTTATTTAGTTATTTATTTATCTATTCATTTATTTATCTACTTATTTATTTTTTTATTTATTTATTTATTTATTTATGTATGTATTTATTATTTATTTATTTTATTTACATATTTACTTTCATTCAAATCATAGAAATATCCAAAAGTCGGAGAAACAGTACAAAAGCAACCCCAGAATCCAGAGCAGAAGCCTCAATGCAGGCGATGCATGTAAGTATACATACTCTCTAAAAAATGATGAGTGAAAAAATTCACTCTTTTGAGGAGTGAATTTCAGAAAGAGTGAATTTAGAATGAATTTGGAGTGAATTTGGAGTGAAAAGGTGTGTTTTCACTCATTTTGGAGTTACCTCAAGGATCATTCGAAATCTCCGAGTGATCCCTGAGGTCACTCGAAAATGAGAGGAAACACACCTTTTCACTCCAAATTCACTCTAAATTCACTCTTTTCTGAAATTCATTCCTCAAACATGTCAAAGAGTGAATATTTTCACTCATTATCTTTTTAGAGAGTACAAATAAAGGGCAGCGTGAATTCAGGTAGAGCCACAGGGTCACATGCCGTTATTCCGAAGATACATTATTCCGTCATGTCCAAAGGTTTATTTTCCAACGGATCGTTATTCTGAAAGATCAAATGCCACCAAATTCGATTTAACAAGCCCTATTTCATTTTCGGATTATTGAGCCTTCAGGCATAGATGTACAGGAATTAAGAGTGTTTGGAGTGACGCGCACCTTCGAAATAACGAACATCACCCGGGTGAGGGAACCGCTCCCTTTCCATGCTTTCCTTCTTGGGATGTTAATCCATTCACTTAAACATCTTTAAATTCATTCATTTTTAAACCAAACCTCCACAGTGTTTTACAATACCTTTAAAGGCAGGGAATCTCTTTTGCAACCCTCATGCCCTTATGCTATTTATGGAGAAATGTCTATGAAATCTGAAGATCAGTAATTACCTGGAATTTAAAAGATGCACAAAAACAGCATCAATTTGCCGTTTACCGAGCATGTATATTCTATGGTAAGAATTTTTGTCTCAAGGAGACAATAATTCGAATCAATCTCTCACAGTCACTATAATTCCACTTAAAGGCAGTGGATCTCATTTGCAAACATCCCTGCAGACCAGGAAAAGACAACCCATGCCCTCAGGCTATTGACGAAGGACATATCTGTGAAATCTAGTGGTCAGTAATTACCTAGAATTTGCAAAATGCGAAAGAAAAACAATAGCTGTTTAGTGTGCGTTCTATGGTAGGAATTTTGTTCTCGCGAGAAAAAAATTCAAATCAGAGTCTAACGGTTACTATGATTCCACTAGAACTGAGGTTCCAGCTCCTATATTTTGCTAAAGGTTCCCAGATGGCATTTTCTTCTAAATGCTATTGTATTTACACAATGTTAATTTTTAGGCATGCAAAAGAGATCCCCTGCCTTTAAACTGAGATTCTATCTTCTATACTTTGCTTAAGGTTCTTAGATGGTATTTTCTTCAATGTACCAGTGTTTTTACACAGTGGTAATTTCTAGGCATACAAGACAGACACTCTACCTTTAAGTATCAAACAAGTGTTCAAATGAATTCTGAAAAGGGTAATCATGTTTTTGATCTGTTTACAGGTAAACGATACACTGAATGTCCTGGTTGCATCCAAATACAAACTGCTGGCCTCTCTTGCCGAGTTGGACCACCAGCCGAAGCCCGTCTGTGGGATCTCACAGTACATCAGGGTCAATAAAGACAAACAGGTACGGTTGAACTTAAAGAGGATTCCATAACATTTCTTGGTCTAAAGGAGAATTAAAACAGAGTAACATGATTGGAAGAGGTGGAGAACGCCTCAAGAAAATTAGTTGAACATACACTCTCATGAGTGTATATCAAAGGTGAAAGGATTTGTGTTGATTTTGTTTACTTGAGGAGGAAAAGCAATTTACCAGAATTGAATTAACGTATGACTCTGAAAAGAAATTCAACCTATACAGTTTAGAAAGCTATACGCAATAAAAGCGTATGTACCCCCTCCCTCAAAAGGACAGATTACCTTTACAGGCTTTCAATTTGCAATACACACGTCACGGATAACACCTCCCATGAAGCAAACTAGCTGTTTACATTATTTGTTTGATTTAAAAGTTCTAACCAATAATACATAAATAACACTAAACATGAATACTGGATGATCAGGTGATTCTATGTGGCATTTCCATGTCACATGCAATCATATGGTAAAAACAAAACGTACTGCACGCTTTTAAGAATACAGTAATCGTAGCAACAAAACAAAAACCTACATACAGAACAAATTCAACGGTCAGGGTGGATATAGAAGAAAACTTAAAGCATCTACCATCCCTGTATCATAAATGACAAACTTTCGTAAAACACCTGTGGACCTTTTCATGCCAACTGGAATGGTTCCCCCGTTGACAGTTGCTGTCTGTCGTGCGGAAATCACTAGAGCATATATCGAAGACAAAGTGTATCCAGAGTCCGTATTCAGTGCCGGTTTGGTGTTTTCAATCCATATGGCCTCTTTAACCTCTCTATACCAAAAGCTTGTTTCAAAGTCAATTAGGTGTACATTATCCTAATCAATGCTGTGTTTAGTGTCAAAAGCATGTTCGGATTATTGAGTCTAAATGCTCGTATATGTCCCTTCAATCTGTCTTTAAGTGATCTTCCAGTCTCTCCATTATGTGCTCTCACAATCTGCGCACGATATCCTGTAGATGATACCTGTTCTTTCCTCTACCGATGATTCATTAAACTATTTTTCCTCGAAGTATGTAGGCCTCTAAAGGCAACATCAATACCCCTGTTGTAGAAGACACGCTAAGGTAGTACCACTCTATGACTGGTACAATTCTTTTGTTTGGGGTGCTTAGCTTTTATGCTATCCACAGCACTTTAAGCAGGATAACCACATTGTTATAGTACTCTATCAATGTGTTTCAATTCAGTTTTTCATCATTGTCTGATGTCACATTGTTTGTGCTGAGGTAGAGTGATTTTGCAACTGCAACTATTGTGCCTAGCGCCGCTGAATAAAATGTTAATTATGAACCAGTAGGTGTTGGCTTTCTGTACACTGTGATAGATAGAGAAAGGTCATCGTTCACGTGAACGTTTGTATCCCAAAAGTTCAATGATCTATCTACTTCTCTTTCAACTGTGAATCGGATACAGTGATCAATGCTGTTGATGAAGTCTGTAAAACCATCAATGAAGTTGTCTTCGATGATCACAAAATTATCATCAAAATATCTCAACTATAACCGAAGGGGGTGTGAAGCTTCAGAGAAAAAATCCTTTCTTCCAAATCAAATGTTCTAGATAGATATTGCACACAACTGGGGAGATAGGTGATCCCATCGATGTTCCACGAGTTTGTTGATATTACACCACCATTATAAGAGAATTATGTATTTTCCAAACTCTGTCTCAGTAGCGATCCTATTTCATCCGGGTGCGGTCCTATCATTGAGTGTTTCATCTTCCTCTAGTCGTTTAATCACTGCATTTAGGCTTCTGCTGGCTGACCTGGAACAATAGTGAAAAGAGAACTAACGTCATAGGTCACAAGTGTCTCATTTCCCCTCAATTATTGACAAGATTTGACCTTTTCAACAAAGTCACTTGTATTTCTAGACTCATTGCAAAATACAAATATCTTTGTTGAAAATGCTCCATTTATGTCGGTCACAATTTTAATAATCAGACCTATTCAGTCCAGACTTCTTTCACACCGTTTTCAGAGGTGTTGGGCAAAGATGCAAGGCTTACATCTAAAAGGTAACTACCTCCAGAACGAGGTTCACTCTGGATGAGAACCTGAGTAGCCGATCCAAGTAAACTGGTCAGTGAAGAAGATGATGCATGCGTAACCTCCGGTGAGGTTGCTGAGGATATAATTAATGTAGCAGACTGGCAGGGATGGCTGCAGGAATGGAGGTGACATGGATTTGGGTGTTTCCATCACCCATGGTTTTCTCTAGTGACGCAACTTAATCATGCCGTTCGTCTTTCATGTTTTGGAAGCTCAAGATATCACAATCCAGCTTGTCACATCTAGCGGATAGATTGGCCAGCTTATTATTTGTGAATTCTCTCAGGTCATCAAGTTCCTTGACCTTTTCTTTTAAGGCAGATTCTAGTTGTGAGATTCTCTTCTTGCTGCTTTATTTTGTCCCCAATCTTTCTGGATGAACTGCTGCTGCGGGAAAATTGGAAGAGGCGACTGGCGTTGGTATTGCTTCTTGTGATAGACCTGCATAATACTCGGTGGATTGGGACGATACTGACATCTAACCTGCAGAGCTGTTCTCAGACGTGGGTAGGTTGCTAGAACTCACACTATAATAACGATAATATGACATAACCATGACCTGCCCAAACTGAATGAGTAGGCTCGGGCCGAAGACTACTGCCAGTCTCGTCCAAAATCTAGAGACAGAGGTTCTTCGTCATCTAATCCGTGTTCTTCTAGATTCATGATGAGTTTCAAGCTGATGACAGATTTGGTATTCTTGTACTTTCGAGGGAGAATTGCAGGAGAGTGTCCTTTACGAAGTTTTCGAAGGAAGAGTGCTTTGGATTGGCGATTGGTTCAACCTGGGTTACAGCAACAAGAAATTGGATTACTTAACTAGACTCCTTCAGGCGGCTATTTCAGCATCTCCAGAGTAGTATCGGGCTCGTCAGGGTTCCTCTCGCACTTGGAGTTGGTGGAAGCGTAAACTCATTTTTATCGTTGATATCGATCATATCGGTAGAAGCAGCATGTTTCTCTGATTGTTCGATCATCACATCAAGGTCTCCACGAGGCTCAGAGATAAAGTCTCGAGCTGCAAAGACAAAAAAGGAAAGAGTAATGAGTAAAGTTTAAAAAGCATGAAAAATAAAAAATAATAATATGTAACAGCCATGATAATAATCTTGATAATAATGATAATGATAATTATAATAATGCTGACAATAACAATAACTGTAACAATGACACATATACAAAAATAATTAGAAATAAAATTATAATAACAATTACCATAACAACAAAAACGATAACAAGAACACTTATAATGATAAAAGTATAAATTATTATCGCTATAATTATAAAAACAAAAATAAGTGTAATGATAATAATCATAATAATACTTACACTTTTCGCTTGTTTCCTCTGTGATAAACTCGGCTAACCGTGTTTTTCAAGTCTAGTGGAGGTGTCACGCAGCCCGCGGTACCAACCCTTTAGATGTTCAGCTGGAAATAGACAAAAAATGGAGAGAGAATATTTATGTCAAATAATACAACATGAATGCAACATGTCGAACAAATGTAAACAAAATATCAGATTAACATTTACCCTCGGGTAGCCCATTTCATCGGCCTTTGAATCCGAAAGCGGCTCTTTCTTCCTGGTGTCTCGAAAACTACTTTGTCGGTTATTCCAAAGACATACACTGTCTTAAATCCACGTCATTATAATTTCTCTATCATCGAAATTCTTTATCATAAATTATATTTTATTTGTTCGTTTTTTT
>JZLH01S0066253.1:78857-89116 GCA_001188425.1 Eucidaris tribuloides | reverse complement strand
ATGCATGTGAGCGGGGATAATAATGTTGAATGAGGAAAAGATAAATACACATCAAAATATAGGACGTGTTTGTGTGCGTCTGCCTATGTTGTGTGTGTATGTGTGATTTGAGTGTTTCTGTGTATGTATGTATGTATCCAATATATCCAACACTGCGTTTACATGTTTAAAAAAGTTGCTGCTTTTTATTGACAATACGCACGAAATGACACGACGGTTTTTGTCAAGTACATGTAGAAAAATAAAAATACATACATCAAAACGTTGCAATCCATTTACAGTGACTGTACCCAAGCAAATATATCACATGCAATTTGTATATACTTTGTGGAATTCTAGCTCCATTTGCATTTTCAAGGAGTTAATTGGCAGTTCCAAAATGAAGTGTTACTAACCAATACCTGTCATACTTCCAACAATAAAGAGTGCGCGCCACTTGCCATTTATCGTCTAATTTAGATGTGAACTTCACGCGAACCTGCGAATTCATAATAGGAAAATCTATAACATATCAGATATCAGAATCATATAACGCATGTTTTATGACTGCACGAAGTTGCCCTTTATGCGCGATCCAGTTTCCATCTACTTCCTTTTTTATACCAAACAAATAATCTATTTGAAACTCGTCAAACTCCGCACTACCAAACACTTAATTAAAATCGCAAATAAATCAAATTTTCAGTTTACGTGTTTGTTCGTTCTCGGCAAAAAGAGAACTGTGACATTTACGGCTTTATCCGAACAATTTCTCGATTTATGTAGGCAGACATGCATCGTACAACAGATTTTCGAGCTATGTGAACCATAATAGTTGACAGCAGTTGCCGTTGATAGGTTTTCTGAATCCCGAAATCGGGCTCGCTTACTAAATTGCATGTGATTTCATTTCTTAATCAAAATTTGAGCAAACTTAACACGACACCAATTTTTATATACTTAGTAACATGTTGAAGTAAAGACATATCTGAAATTGGATTTAGAATAATCGATGTTGGACTAAACTGGCTGCCAATGCCATATTATGTGATGCATGTTAAGTGTTATCAATTCTGCAGTGATACATGGATTTCGTTTGCACTGAACACCCATATTTGATTGAGGAAACATGTAAAAAAAGGGGGGATTCCTTGTGTAGAAGTTTTTACAGAAGGTATGGGAATAAACGTTCTGAAATATAAAGAAAACGGATAATTCCGAGTAGATGTTCAAATCTATCTGCATTATGGCTCATAAATTAAAAAAGAATGTCATTAAGTACTCCCACTGCTACATGATAACTGTTTGCAGAATAACAATCACAAATGAAAAATGAACGATTTATCACACTAAATCTTTTTATAGAATAAAGCTTTGAGTGTTTGTGTCATGGCTTGAGATGAAGGCGCTCTTTTGCGCAAGTCAAGTACTAAAACTGGAAATCTGATTGTGAGAGAGATCTGGTCGATAGGTCTTTTCATTGGTTGAGTAGGTACACCGTTACGTAGTTGTAATTGCACAAATTGTTGGTAATTCTTTCGACGTACAGATTTAAGAGCTCACCAAACGGAACTGTAGATAAACGCATCAGGTTTCATTGTGCATGAAAATGTTGACATGAACCAAATACGCTAATCTATTGTAACGGTGACTTCAGAATAATGGTCATGATAATTGGTTCACAGTCATTTTGACAGAGCTCATTGGAGATATATGAAGATAAATCAAAGTATTAAGATTCATGGATGAAAGGTTTGCAGAGAGAATTTAAGATGCAGAATAAACTTGCTGTTCATCTCTGTATTATCAAATTAATGATAAATAAGATCAAATGCTTGATCTGTTATTTTTAATGACTCAGAAAAAGATTGACCCAACAGGATTCGAACCTTAAACCTACTGATATCCGGTCAGCGGCACAACCACCAGGCCATGCTGGGTAACGGCAATTGATCTTATTTTATTATTAATTTGATAATACAGAGATAAACAGCAACTTTATTCTGCATCTTAAATTCTCTCTGCAAACCTTTTATTCATTAATACAATTCGTTCTTACTGGGGCTTATTAAATATTAATGAGCTCAGACGTAAGGAATGATTCTCGGGTATTTGTAACCAAGTAAACCGTGGCATTGCCGTTACCCAGCATGGCCTAGTGGTTGTGCCGCTGACCGGATATGTTTCAGGTTCGAATCCTGTTGGGTCAATCTTTTTCTGAGTCATTAAAAATAACAGATCAAGCATTTGACCTTATTATTATTAATTTGATAATACAGAGATGAACAGCAAATTTATTCTGCATATTAAGATTCATGAATAGGAACGTAGATTTCTTGCTAACCAGTATGACAGAAAGTGACAAGACAGAATACCTACCTACAGGCTTTTGTTGTATCCAAGTGAGTAGGCGTATCGTATCGTCTATTCAAATTGCTCGTCAAATATATAGCATCAGACACACTTCAAAATGTTTCGCTGTTCCTGAAGAATCGGGTGTTATATTTTTTCTTATTTTTCAGCCAGGCGCGGCGCCAGGGTAAAATCTTAGGGAAGACGAAACTGACAGGGGAGCAAAAATGTCTAAAAGACCTAAATTACATGAATCATTATTTTTTTTTTTACAAATGAAAATTTTAGGGGTCGGTCTCCCGCTCTTCTACCCCACCCCCCCTTACTTGTGGCGCCGCCCTTTTTACTGATCTACAAATAAGATTGGACAATGTCGTTTGATATTTTATCATGCATTTTGAAAGCAGAAACTAACAAAAAATCACGAATTTTTACGAAATACATTTAAAAAATTGTGCGTTGGTGTATTGTGTTTTATTGTGGGGGGGGCGCTGTTCTCTGAGTCTACATTCGTTGAAGGAATAAAAATCCATCCGGTGACCATTGCTTTTTTCCTGAGAAAAGACCCTATCTTGAATAATGAAATGGCCATCATTGATTATTTGTTAGTCATTGGTCAACGTTTCTCAAACTTGACATCTGGAAACAGTGACAGTCAACCAGACACAATATGAAACTATTATATTACTCTTCAGATTTGCTCAGAATTGGCATTGATCCATTTGCAGTTTGAAATTGAAAGGATGTTTGAAACCAATTACAGAATTTGTACTTAAAGGAGAAGCTTTCCCAGAATATTTTTTAATCCAAAATTGGAAGTTATTGGCAAATTTTGTTAAGCCATCTAAGAGAAACGAGTTTTCAAAAATTTGAACAAATCTGAATACCACCCTCTGCAGAGTGTAGATATCGCCCTCTCTCATATGACAATTCTGCTGACTATAGCCTACCCGATCCCTGATCTCCACTAATTTTGTGCATGAATTTCCCATTTATGTGTTTAAAAAAATACTCTCATTGTTTCTCATGTTTGTGAGTTCAAAGATGATGACTTTGCATGCCTTTAACAAAGGGTAAGAAATGAACATTTATGAAAAAAATAGATTCGAAGTCATTGGTATTACATCGTAGACTTACTCAAAATTGCCATGTATAGGGGGAGACATAGAGATTTAATCAGATATTTGAAAAATCATATCTCTTTGAGGCTTACCCAAATTTCTTCAAAGTTTCAATATTTTATATGTAAAATGTTATGGATGCACTGAATCCTAATTAATAAAGGGGATAAACTTTCCTTCAATCTTAACCATTCTATTTCACATCATTGAAATAAGGGACAATCTGAAAATTAGAAATAATGTTTCCAACATCAATGAGAAATTATTTGTGTCTTCAGACATAGCCGAGAAAAGAAGGTTAAGTTACGCTTGCAGAAAAGAAATATTGACTTTTCATCAAAAGATACTCTTTCGAAGGTTTGAAAAACTTTTAACAGTAAAAAGACGTGTAAATTCCTTTTGTTTGCTTGCTGAGAGAAACTGTCGACGTCACTTAACTGCGTAGTATAGACATCATAGAAATTGAAGTTTGACATCGTTATAGCAATATAATATGTTATAAAAAACGAATCTTTTGTCCTTTAAGTGGTTATTCAGGAACGAAACGTGTGACAGAAAAGGTATTGAAAACACTGAATGTGCAATTGATACGATGGCGTTGCCCAATTCGTGATAGATTTAGATTCTGTTTACATGCCATCTACAGAATAGAAGTCGCGGCTTGGACAAAGGAAATCACGTACAACATCGCCTGACTTCCTGTCGCGGGGAAACTCATACTCAATGAAGCCTTCTGATTGGATAAGCTTGGCGCGAGATAGTTGGTCCACATAAGTGGCTGGATATAATTACACGATCCCGCGATTAACCCAACACCGATTCGTCATCACAGCTCACAAAACATTTTCTGCGGAATCGTGAAAGTGGTATAGCTAAACTCGTTCGTCGTTAGTGATTATACTAGTTTGGTTCAATCATTGAATGTTCCTGTGACGAAGTTTTAATTGTATTTTACCTTTATTAATGCGCATAATTATTCCTATATTTATGTGATTTATACTTAAAGTACCAGAACAGCAAACATTTGAGATTGTGAGCGCATAACGTCAATGGCGCTTAACTTTTCAACACCAATTGATTCCTTGTCGAGTGACAAGATGACTACACATGATGAAACTAATTGGCAACAAGCTCTGGAGATAACCATATACATTATCTGGGAACTTTTAATCCTCACTTTCAACGCCATTAACTTCTTCGTCTTGAAATCCATTGAATGTTTGAGCTTCAACGAAAATGTCATCTTCTACTACCGATTTTTGGCGGGAGTCGATTTCGGCATCGGACTGGTCTGCTGCTCCACAAATATCATCATTGAAACATCTGCAAGCGAGTGGCCTTTCGGTAATGATTGGTCCTGTCACGTGATAGGAGTCATAAAATCCATCTTGTACCTGTCGTCTGTCTTGGTCCTTTGCTTTCTCAATGTCGATCGATTTATTGCTGTAAAGAAGCCGCTCTATTACCTGCGCATCATGTCCCCGATTCGTGTGAAAGGGTCCCTCTTTGGCGTCATTTGTGCCAGTTCGCTCTGCCTAGTTCTGATTGAGGTTGTCGCTTCCATGAGATCCCAAAGCTGTGAGTTGATCTATGTCGATATTCCACATGGCAACGTTTCGAGCTTGATGGTCACGGTATGTGTGGTGGCGCCCTTTATATTCATGCTCATCACCAATGTCCGTCTTGTTCACACCGTTCGTCAAGCCTCTCGAAAGATCGACGCGCCCGATCCGGCCAAGGCGGAGGATCACCGACCGATGAGCGTAAGGTGTGTGGCCCTAGTCTTGATGGTCACGGCCGCTTTCTTCGTGTCATGGGCACCGATTCTGATTTGCGCCATCTTGGGAGTTGCGGGCGTAGCAGTTCCCGATGAAGTGGGGTTCATGGCCTCCATTTTGTGTCTGAGCAATAGCTGGCTGAATTCGATAGTGTACATGTTCGCGAGTTCGAGCTACAGACGAACTCTGAAGTGCAGAATAAAATCTTGTTTAAACCTCAAACAAGATGAGGGTACATACCCTGGCTATAAAAATGACCAGATAGGCACACAGGAGCAAAATGTATTCCGTAAGCCATGTCCAAAGGGAGAGTGTACGTAGATACAGAAAGAATACAAAGAAAGTGGTCAAATCGAGTTTATAAGAGGAAAGTGCGAAGTAAATTCGACCTTGCTTGAACCAAGGGTAACCTCCTGAAGACATTGAGATAATCGGAAATGGCGATATGTCATAGGAAATCAATGATATTTACTTTACTACACAAATCTGCTAAGCTCATATCTACTGATGATAACTTACTGCATTCTTTAGCGCAAAATAGATTTGGCACAACAAGGACTTCAACACCAACCTCAAAAATTCGAATGGTTGGAACTGAAATTTTCCAAGCACACTATATACATACTACATGGTAGTAAGTTGTGAACTGTACAAGGATAATGCAAGAAAATGATGGACAGCTACGAAATGTGGCATTGGAAAAGATTCTTCGAATCGACTGGACTGCCAAAAAGGAAAAGAGATCCAAACATCCAGGTATCGAGATGTCTTGTTATCAACATCAACCAAGTAAACATTAATACTTCGATCATACTTTATGAGTACGGATAAGGTGGTTCGGAAAATCAAATAATGATTTTGATTTGTCGAGAGGTCCGGTTTGAGAAAGAGAACTGCAAATAAAACGAGATAATTTGACAGAAATCACGAATATAAAGAGATGCAACAGAGGTATAAATGGCCACGTTGCACAGGAATGGATGTCGCAAGAGGCGGGGACAGGTCAATGGTTGAAAATCGTTTTCAAATTCGCTGTGAAGACGGTGATCGACATTTTATATTATAAAAAGATATTTGTACTTATTGGGTGATTAGATTAATGGCATATTAAATTTACGTCAGGAGGAAGCTGCGTTACATCAGGAACTATACCCTGAATTGCGAAAATGTTGATTTTAGATGTATGGTACCACGAAACGAGATTCATTACATACTTACATGTTCACAGACGTGAACGGTCGTCGTAAATGTGTCGAAAAGAATTAAATAAAATGCTTTCTTCGCTCATAGAAAGAAGTAATGTGACCAGGGCCAGTACCCCCATCAACCATATTGTCTCGATTTCTGCTGTAAAAACTCTTCAGCTGGATAGAAGCGTCCATTGACGTAAATCTGTGATGTCATCATATTTATCAAGGGGGATGATATATTAATTTATCTACCATTGATGAATATGATGACATCACGGATTTTCGCCAGTGAAAGCGTCATCCACACAGCTAAGAGTCTCTCAGAAAATGTTGTTGGAACAGTGTCTCGTATGGAGACTTGAGGTTTTTAATGTCCTTTTGCACATATTTCTTTTAAAAATGACAATCTATGATTTGGGTGTCTCACCCCCCCCCCCAACCGCGCCCGTTGATTGTGTTAATTATGTTGCTTTGTAAGCGAACCATTTGATTTGCCTTATGCATCTCTGGCGTTTCGGTTGGCCATTGTTCATATAAGCATCTTATATAAAGTAATAAGAGGTGTATGTATGTATTTTTATTTATTTTTTTTATTTATTTACTTATTTATTTATTTCTTATCATTATTATTATTATTATTTTGGTGGGGGGGGGCGGCTCAATTCATTGTATATTCCAAGCGTTTTGGCGCCCATGTGAGGATTTCAAGTATTTTTCAGCTTGTGTTTACTCCTTCTGTCGTGATCATACTCGAATTCAATACACTTTTATCCTAGTGTATCTTTTTAACTTATATTTTATTTTTACATTAATGTCCGCTGCTATTATACACTCTGATTTGCGTAGATGTTATGTCATTTGGTTCATACAGCACTTTGACCTTCGCAAAAATTCTACGAATTCTATAAAAGAACAAAATTCTATTTTAAGGTGATTTCTTTTTCTCATGGTCTCCCCATCCTAGAAACTGAGAAATATATTTCATGTAAATAGCCATAATACGATCCGTATCGTATCCACTAATTCTCACCTTAAAAACTTCACAAATTCCCATTAGAATGCGATATCCCACAAAGTTAATGTGACGAAGAAAAAAAAAAGGCACGACCTTGTAAACTGAAAAACACTTTAAGTACAGTTCTAATCGCTGTATGTTTTTACAATTACCTACAAATGTGAATGTTTTTATTTCCACAAAATAAAATATTGCATTTCAAGCGCATTACGACTTTGGTCATGGACATTTTCTGCCGTAAGCTGATTACGATATAATCATTGTTATAAAACATTTTAATCAGCTTTCTTTTAACTTATAATTCGTCCGTTACGAATCAAAAAAGGGACTTTACGTAATACTCTCCGACAACCAGAAAGGCGATAACGCCTTTTATGATTATGTACAACGGTAGTGCCCTCCTTTATACATGTAGTTCTCAACGAGTGCTGAGTCAAAGACCTACTGGCTTCAACAGATAAATTATATTTTGGATGTAATTCTTACGCAATATGTTGATTAAATATACGTATTAAATTAGATAAATGTTTTACCTGATGTAATGCAGTTTGTATTTCCTTTATGATATGCGACCATTCCCCTGAAAATACGTCAACTATCGTCGATGGGAGCTTTTATCGATATTGTGTCAAAGAAGAAAGTCCGTATTTCCTGGGTTCATCCTTCGGTTGAGCTGCTACACGTGTGACATTTTCTGT
Source organism: Eucidaris tribuloides (assembly GCA_001188425.1). Lineage (NCBI taxonomy): Eukaryota > Metazoa > Echinodermata > Echinoidea > Cidaroida > Cidaridae > Eucidaris > Eucidaris tribuloides. The sequence continues at coordinate 80,983 of JZLH01S0066253.1, read as the reverse complement.
GTTTGTGTGAATGCTTGTATACTATGTATGTATGGAGGTACATATTTATGTATCTATTTATTCATTTATTTATTCATCACTTTGATTTAAAGGGCAGTGACTGATTGAGAGAAACAAAAAATGCCTCTTGAACCAAACTAGTTGAAAGATATATCAAAATACACCAGCTGGAGTGTATCTCCTGGCTGGAAGGATTTATCTTGAATTTGTTTACTTAAGCCAAATCAAGCGTGAACATAGTTTCTCTCGTGCCCCGATAAACATAGCTCCCATAGAACCCTACAAAACAGATTTGTCTTTCACAAGGCATAGAGATGGAATATATTTTAGAACGAGTCAACTTTTGACTACCAAATTTTTACAGTGGTATCCTTGTACACTTAAATCTAGAACACTTTCACCAGAAGTTGATGACTACCCCCAATCATGTCATTTACCTTTGAGCAAGATGCTCTGTCAGTGGTTCAAAGACTACTTCCTACAATAGTAAATACTAAAACTTAGATACTGTAAATTTTCCGTGAGAGGTTAATATTTCATTGTTACCCTAACTTGTCTATACACTTGTCAGACTGTCAGTGTTGTCATATTCATTAGATGGCAGGGGCGTGGATCCACCTTATGGGTGGTTATTACAATTAAACATTTTTCATTATATTACTGAAATAACAGACGATGATAACAAGTACAATCCAAATACAAATTTTAATCTTACTTAATTTATGTTTCAGAAATCACAATCATGTAACAAAATCAATACTTATGCTTCATTCACCGATCTGCACAGATCAAGAGATGAACTGAAGACAATGAGGAAGAATTACTATTCTCTCTTACTCTATACACTACCCTTCTCATGGACCAACAAGTCTTTTGTGTCTTCTAAGAATGATAGAAGTGTGCCTAGTTTTCAAAAACTATTAATTACTTGAGAAACATGAATTAAAACTGGAGTTAAGTTTAAAACAGTTTCCAAGTAAAGAATGATACTGATAAAACTAAATTCAAACCATTTTCTACAGATGACATACCATCATACGTAGATACAAATAAGTGTGACGAGCTTTCATTGAAAAAAAATCATTATTAATTGTCGTATAGATAAATATTTTATTATACTTGATGTTGTTTACAGGTTTTGTAGGAATAAAGAGTTACCACAGTAGACCCATAAACGGGAAGTATTGGTTTCTTTAACATGTTTAAAGTGGAGAAAATTTAAAGTGTTGTAGTTGTTGCTCTTGCTTTTGCTGCTGCCGTTGTTGTTGTTGTAACTGTTGTTGTTGTTGCAGTTGAATTTGTTGGGCAGTTGGCTATTACTGCTGCTGTTGACGCAGATATTCTGTCCATGCCGATTATTTTGATTTCAACAGACCATCTACGTAATGTCTTGTGGGGGACGGAATAATGTAATTATGACGATCACCTGCTATGAAATGATTATATTTCCAAATGTATTATTTATTTGTCAAGGAAGCTATGTCCTCGCAGAATTTATTGAAATGAGTTGAAGTGAAATGTATGTGTAAGATACAGCATGCAGTAATAATGTTTGACTGCCCGATAATGTGCATGGATTTGAACAGATCAGACAGGCATCCATGGGTTGTCAAATAAAGTAATGAAGCTTCAACCCTCTTGCAATCCACAATAATGAAATTATTTGTGTTAATGATAAGTTGTTATTCTTGCAAGATGTAATTTGATGAATTTAATGAAGTCAGTTGGTGCTTTGTTGAGGCTCATACTTGGATATAAATGTTTGTTTTCTGTTTGGCGGTTTGTGAGACATGTCTGGGAGCCAGAAAGTGTGCATGGATTTTGACAGATGACACAGACGTTCGTGGTGTCAAGAAAAGAAGGGATATCAAGCTTCAAATCTCGCAATCTAAAGTTAAAATGATTCGGGTCAATAAGGTGTTGTTTATTCGAGCAAGATATTATTCGATTTTGAATTACGTAAACGTCAGATGTTACTTTGTTAGGATTCATTATTGCGCAGGAATAATGATTTCTGTCAATTTGTTTTGTCTGTATGTGCCTTGCAAATAATGTATTGTATATAAAATGTCGTGTTGATTTACTTAAGAGTGACGTTCAAAATATTAATTCAAGTTCTCAGTTTT
>JZLH01S0066253.1:54302-71370 GCA_001188425.1 Eucidaris tribuloides | reverse complement strand
GGTTTTTTGACTTGTGGTAAAATGTTACCCAATACCTTTAACATTATTTAAATGGGGCGTCGATGTACTGTGAGGCTGTGTAGAATTATAATTGCCTGTTCCAACAAATTCAGCGTATGCAAATATGGAAATGACTGTATATATTCTCGTGTTGTCAGATATCGGAAAATGGCATTATCATAAAATTATAATTTCGCTAATTGTAATTGTCAAACACCATTGAACCGTAAAATGTATATCTATTTTTTAAATCAAGAGATTTCCTTCTGATGGTAAATATCAAAGTTCAGCAAACAACCGAAGTTCATCTATAAACAATGCGTGCATCAAAGTCGCTCACTAAACATTTTCTCTTCAAGTCATCGATTGACAGGTGTAGAGCACAACACCAATACCGTTTCTTCACACGACTACCGCATCTTTTCAGGATATTCGACTCCGAATAGCAATCCTGTTTTCTTCAAAACGCCAAGTGGCCAAATAATCTCTTATATACATCATCATTATTGCACAATAAAAGACAGCTTGATAAATAGACGGGAATAATCCTGTGAATGAGTGGTGAATCGACGCACTTTGTTTTGCACACTTTTGCCGATAAATTTTGTTAGAACGTGACCATAATCTTGCAGATTAATTACGACACTTTGTGATAAGCTGCGTGGGATTCACATTAAAGTCAATCGAACATTTTTTTTTCATTTGAATTGTCGACTGAATCATCTCTGTATATCCCAAGTCGGCACCGAGTACTTCGCAATACGTTGCGAGTGATAACTTCTGTATGGGCGTAATGTGTTGTGTGAGGGATGAGGGTGTGCCTGCGGTGCACTTGCAACCCCCCCCCGGCAGAGAGTTCCTCTGTTTGCAGGCAAAAAGGAATTTGCATCCCGCATTTCTGCTTTCAACAGATTTTTCTAAAGTTAGTTCCACCTCCAAGATATAGTTGTTATGACAGTAAGGTGTATGGTGCTGTTCTCATCACTTTAATGCTTATCTCAAGGCGTAGGCTGGTTTGGGGGCATGAGGAGGTGCACATCTCGGGGAGGTGGAACAGGGAGGTGCACATCTTAGGGAGGTGGAACTAAAGTTGAGAAATCAGGGGTTGAAAAGCCACCAAAAAAGGGAGGTGCAAATTTATTTTTTGCTATTAGCACCACCCCCCCCCCTCGCCTACGCCCTTGCTTAACTCTCTCCATACCATTATAACAAAACTCCATAAACTTTGAATGTGATGTTCCGAGTATGGTTCTAAAGGGTTACGTATCTAAGAATCGCTAATGTGGAATCTTAATATGGGTTAAATTTCTTACAAATTGAGTGTGTATGATTGCAATCATTTATCAGATTTGCGATAAAAATCAATTACATTTTTGTATGAAACTATAATATTTGTGTAATTTGAGGCAAATACCTCAACATTCTATCTTGATGACTTAAACACAGTGTAATGAAAAGTACAATAATTGTTTACAGACACAGACGATTTTCTACTGTGTGCTTTTCTCCTAAATTCAGGCATAATGCAATTGTGAGACTTGTATAGTACTTAACCGTTTAAATATTACAATAAGAATATCACATGTAAAGTTTGTGGTACCTTTTTCAGAATTAAATAGTTAATTAGTCAGTTGTTCTTGTCCTCTCCACAGAGCAATAGACGTTCGGTTTGACCTGCCTTTTGTTCCTCTTTTTTCTGCAATTACCCTCTGCTTCTGCTTTTTTTTATTTGTATTTGTTTCTTTTTGGAATCGATAAAGTGCGACCGATTTGTTGGTCTACTTTTCGGCAAGAACCTTTTAGTAGTAAATGGACAGAGGATATTTTGTTTTGTTTTATGTACTGAACTGTTGAACTTGCTGGACTTCATTGTATCCACCGCCTTTGTATGCTGCTAAGTGGTTACCATGGTAATTGATGCATTTTAATTCATCCCTATTCTCTTTCATATTGATCAAAGTAATGTTGTTCTTTGTATCCGGGGCATCTTTCTTTGGCCCTATGAAGTTAAAATGGCCAAATTCATCAAGGTGCGGGAGGAATGTATTCTCGAACCATACGTCGATACCAAAATTTAACGAATTCGGGCTTTGTTTTGGTGTTGAAAAGAATAATATGACCACTTTCAATGATATAGATTTTCACCTTGTACTCTCTTTTTAATTCATTTCTCTCAAACACGTTTCTTTTCTCATTCCTTTATTAATCGTTCTCCTGTCACTTCTAATGATATTCCAAAAATACTGCCTTTGTATTCAACATTTCTTTTTAACCTTTAAGGCCCTGTCACATAAGAGCGTTTAGAGCCAACGTGTGCCCAGCGTATATATTTTTCGTCGCGAAATTTTGGCTAAGTACAAACACGCTCAGGCGCGCTCAAGCACGCTCAAATTCCAGGTCAAAAAGGTGTGAAAACTAATGACTAACGCATGGTGAACGAATGCTAATCGCATATCTAGCGTCCCACGTTACGAGTAATAACGCGTGTGCAGCGTGAAATGAAATGAAGGAGCTTCTCTACGAGACTGCGACGTCAAAGAAAAGAAAACGATTACTGTGCGTTAGCTATACTGTACGCACACGTTACTCTAACGGTAGACTAGGGGCAAGAACGTCAGACGGGCGACCGGCGAAAGTCGATGGAAGTTGATCAGCACGTTGTTGCACGCTCAAAATTGGAACACGTCCAAAATGAAACGTCGGGCAGCAGCGTTCTTCAACGAATCCCGGCGACCTTTGGACGAACAGCTAACTAATACAGCATATGTCTACCGTATTACCAACGACTGAAAACGTACGCGAACGTGCACCCAAATTTCCGAACACGTTAGACACACGTTGACTCTACACGCTGATGTGTGACAGTTCCTTTATCCTTTGACGCTATGTGTGCGTTGAGCATTCGTAATGGCAACGGATGGGATGGACGTGCTTTGAACGAACTGTGGACGATTAAGAAACGAACAACCTACATGTGGAAAGCTCAAACAACGAATACTCAACGAATAGATAGCGCACTGGTAAGCACGTTACCACAAGCCCAAAATTTTGAACATGTCCGAAATAAAACAAAATCGGCACTTGAATGACTGACGACCCTTGGGCGCACATCTGACGAATACAACGTATGTCAAACGTATTACTAACGATTGACAACGTACACGAAATTTTCAAACACGCTAGGCACACGTTGGCTCTAAACGCTCATATGTGACAGGGCCTTTACCGGGGTGATCCAAATTTCTGATATTGTTTACTTTCTTACCCAAAATATTTAACGGCTCTTCCAGTTCTGGGGGTGGTTTAGTTGTTCTTTTTTTTTCAATGGCGATGATCATTTTGCTGAAGTTGTTGAGATTCCTGTTTTGGGGGGTAGATTCCACTGAAGTATTTTGAAGTCTTGAGATGAAATGGATTTGGGTGGGTTAACGTGGCGTCAGGAAATTAGAATCGGAGTTCAATTTTAAACCACATCGATGGTACTTCGTACCCAAGTCTGTTCTCTCCTTTTTTCTATATTTCGAATCCACCTTCTTCCATGGGGTCACGATGTGCACCTCCGCTATGTCGTTTGGGCGGGAAATATATATTTACTTGATTGCAATAAGGTGGGTAAGAATGGAAAAAAGGCCCATAAAATACGCTTACATGTACATTTCATACTTAGACTTTAAGTAATAATACTTTGTAATGAATAATAATGATGATGATGATGATGATGATGATGATGATAATAATAATAATAATAATAATAAGATAATTCGTTGAAATATGTTCTTTTTTTTCATTTCTTTTCCATTTATTTAAGTGTTTGCGGTTTCAATTTGACTTATTGTAATTCATGATTTTTGTTATATTTTCAAAACACTGTTAAGTTTCTACGAAATGAATAGTGACTGTGCTTTACGTCTGCGGAATTAATGTTTTGTCGGGAATATTACCATACTGTTTATAATGGTGAATTATCTTGTTTTTTGTTTCGGTAGAATTACTAAAAAACGATTTTTTACATTTGATCACGTTTTTTTCAATTTGATTTTAAAAATCATGGTAAAAATCCATGTTTTTTAATGACGTTTTTGATGTTTTCCGGTTTTGAACAAGAGGTATTTTTATCATACTACATGTTACATTAATTGATATAATATATGAACCTTTATTGACATTAATTTGCATCGAATTCTGCATATCACATGCTGCAATTATTTCCTTCTTCGGGCAGAGCATAATTGCTTCTCCGGAATCCAACTCCAAAAGGGTTGAATTTCCACTCCTTGCTCGTGTGAAACCTCTATACAAAAGCTCTTAACCAGATCTTGATTACTGCTCTGGGAGTCCGGCACAAATCGTACGTAGGTCGGGCACAAGTCGTACGTAGGTCGGTACAAGTCCGCACATATGTCATCACACTCATACCAGCTCTGTGTTACTGCGTATTGCGCTCACCGGTTCACTCGTGATAGTCATCGTCGTAAACTTCGATGTTGCATCGGCAGATCAACTCTGTAAAATAAGCAATTTTTTATGTCGAGTTAGCGGCGAGTTGAAGCTCGCGCTAACTCGGCCCATTAGTCGAGAACTCAACCCGGCTAAGTGGGAACGTAGCTTTAAGGATTATTTCAAACATATGACTAGCACTAAATGGGGTCAAATGCACTGATTCAGATTTATTTCTTTCAAAAAGGGTGGTTGGCGGAGAAAAAAGGAGAACACAGCTAGGGCGGGAGAAATCAAACTCACAGCGGAGGCGGAGATTTTTGTGAAAATGGACTCAAAGCGGGAGATCTCCCGCGAAAAAGGGAGAGTTGGAGTCTCTGTATCTGGAAAGCACTGAAAGACATGGAAAAGTAGCCGCCCGAAAGGTATTTTTTCTGCATGTAGGCCTATAGCCTAATTGACTTTTGGAAAAAGACTGGATTTCAATAGTTGTCAAAGCACCCTAACAGAACACAAAAGCATCCAACGCAAGGTTTTTTTTTTTTTTTTTTTTTTTTTTTTTTTTAGGTTACTTAGGTTTTAGGTTACTTATTTTTTAAAGTTAGCTTAGACTATCTTTAGGTGTATGTACTGTGTCGCTAAATGCTGCGCACACCTACCATTTCACACGGAAAAATTACATGGAAATGCAAATAAAAAGTTATCAAAGAATGGATGTTTTTTGCATGTAATACGCAATCATGCTGAGGTATAAACCTGCATTGGAAAAACTGTACGAAAAAAACTAACTTTTATTATATTTTGAAAGACGATTTTCTCAATGTGTCTCTCGACTCGGTCACGTGAAAAGGATCTAAATCTGCGCACAGAAACTTGTGCGAACGGTGAAAATTTGCGTGAGGGCGCAATCAACAAATTTCGATTTTGAGAACTGCGCACGAAATTTTTCGAAAACAGCGACAAATTGTGAATGATTATTTCATTTACTATATTATTTGAGTGTGAATTTGTGGTTTTGCAGAATTAGCGACCCGCGCAGATTTAGGACACTGCGAAGCGCATACGCCTAAAAGCACGAATTTTGCCCCCCCCCCCACCCGCATTCCCCGCGGAATTAAGGTAATTGATGATAATAGAACGCGGATCCGCGTTTTGCTTTTTAAAAACTACCTAATTCTGCCGTTTTCGTACACACGCAAAACCGTCCTTTACGGTGGCCCGACGGACGAATGTCTCATTTTTGGTAGCCACGGGTTCGCAATGACATATGATCCGGCGACAAATGCTCCGACGGACAATTGCTTCGGCGAAAATAGCGACAAATGCTCCGCGACATTTTGCTCGCGACAAATGCTCCGCGACAATTTGCTGCCGTCGAACAAATGCTCCCGGCGCACATTTGCATCGGACGAAAATGCTTCCGGCGACATTTGCTCCGGCGACATTGCTTCCACGAACGGTATTTACCTCTCCGGCGACAAATGCTCGCGTGGCACTATTTGCTCCGGCGACAATTGCTCCGAAGGTGCGACAAATGCTCCGGCGACAATGCTCCGGCGACATTTGCTTTCCTGCGAGCATTTGCTCCGACGACATTTATGCTCGCGACGAACATTTGCTGCCGGCGACATTGCTTCCGACAGACATTTGCTCCGGCGACATTTGCTTCCGGCGACAATCCTAAGGTGCGACAATAGTTCTTAAGTTGCAGACAAATGCTAAGGCGACATCTTGCTCTCTGTCGATCAATTGCTTCGGGCGACAATTCCTCCGACGATTTGCTATTTAAGGTGTGACATATTGCTCCAACGACAAATTTCTCTTGACATTTGCCATGATTCTGGTTTGCTATTTATTTGAGTATCTCAATTTACAATGACATGTTTTCTTTACCATACACTGTCACTTAATTTTTATAGCCTACAATAATAATGAATTAATTTCCCGTTTGTGAACTATGCTATAGGGTTTTGTTCAAAATTTGTGCCGGTTTCTGAGTACGTATTTTTACGTAATACAGTATTCACATAGCACATCTATCTTGAATTGAATTATTTTTAAGCAAAGTGCTCAAGCAATTTTAACTAAGTGTCTTTAAAAGATTACTTATGAGATATACAACTTACTCATATATTCTAAAAATTCGTAACGCTTTAGAAAAGACTATTCAATTTACGGCGCACCTTTTGTAAGGATGATCTATGACGCAAAGCACCTGTATGTTCTCGCTGTATATCACACATGGATCGAATCAGCTAACCAAGAGCAGAGTTCTGTTCCTGGATGTAACACGTCTTGGGCCAAACTATATACGAAAACTCTTTTCACTTAGATTGCGTTATTAGATTTTAAAAAAATACCCAACTAGCTCACCGGATTGCTCACGTTAAAGGTATTAGGCTAACATTTACCCGCAGTTAAAAAAAATCTGAGCCAGCAATGATTCGCCACATAACTACAGTCGTCTTGATGAGGTCTAAAATGAAGCCTGAAAAAACTTGTATTTCAAATAGTGCTTTAAAAAAGTGAAAATCGTAAGTTACGCAGATTCATTTGCGCCATTTCCTCCCATAGAACTTACTGTGTGTAGCACCTAGGCTATTAAACTCGCCCCGAGTTTAATTTGTTTATACATGCATAACTTTCCATGTGGCAGTGTAACTTTCTCATTTTTTTGTATTTAGGGTGTTTATTTGACCATTGTTGTCCATTTTGAAACATACTATGCTAGCTCAGATAGTCAAAGTTTGAGCAATTTTTTAAAATTGAAGCCACAATGTTAGCTAGTCCACTTTAATTTCGAAAATGCAAAAAACCTGTGAAAACCCTGCGTACGGCCTAATAAAGTAATGTTTAGTAATTGATGATTTTGTAATCAACTTCGCAGAAAGAAACATAACTTTACTTTAAGTCTGAAAACGGAATGAAATAGTGTGATGAAATAAACTATTCTTTTTATGATTAAAAATGCAAAAAGCAATTGCAGAATCACAACAGTTACTGTAACCTTTGCACGACACAGAACAGTATGCGAACGGAGTGAAAGAAAAAGGCCTTTTAAATACTGAAATAAGTTCTTTAATTTCTGAGTAATAAAGGGTTAACTGCTCTTATAGGATATGACATGAATTTTATTTTATTTTAGAAGAGCCTAAGTGTACGTTAAAAATTATGAGATAACGCTTGGAATTTAGATTTATAATTTACCTTGGAATTTAACAAATCTTCTTTATAGAAATTATAATGACAGTAGTGTGTGGGGGGGGGGGAACATGCATTGTTAATTGGTTAGCTCAGTAGATTTTCACTTTTTCAAAGCACTTAACGAAGTTTCGTGTTACAATTTTTTCTGGGCTTCATTTTGAGAACTTTATCAATGGCACCAAAAAGCAGGCAGAACGCATATAGCCTCAGATTTTTTTTAAAATGGAACAATGTTTATGGCTTTTAAAAGATTCAGAGAATAAGTAACGCCTCCATGTAAATTGAGGAATGTCTTGTAACAAAAGCTTGTACAGAATTTTGAATAACCAACAACAAAGAATATTGTTGAACGACAAAGAGGGGAAATGTGGCCAGATTGAAGCTATCAGCGTGACACAGAATTACAACTATGCAATATTCAGTATGAGGACGTAACGCTACTAAGCAAGACAAAATTCGCTAGCTAAACAATGAAAGGAAGAGCGAGAAGAAAAGTAAAATAACTACGAACAGTTTAGCCGTGTGCTGAACCTAAAGATTACATATTAGGCAATCTGTAGGCAATACGCAATCATCAATCCCATGACAATACGCAGTCATACCAATTTAACTTGTTTCTTGCAACATAACGGTGATCATTTATCTGTAATGTCACTTTCAAAAAAGTCGACTAGAAAGCTTGGATTAGTACTAGTATTCACTAAAGCATGATTCTGAGCAAGAATGAGATTGTGAGAGGGGTAAATTAAGGTTCCTCGTTCAATCTTTGTATTTTTGGCGATTGACCACAGTGACTGGAGCATCTTGTTAGCCGGGAGGTAATTGTCAGCGGAGGGCGATTGTCGTCCCTAGAAATTGTCTCACATTTGGAAGCAATGTCATCAGGATCTTTGTCGTTGGGAGCAATAATTTGTAACTGGATCAATTATCGACAGCCTTTGGAGGCATAATTATGTAAGAGCATTGTCGTCTGAGCAATAATTATTGTCACACCTTAAATAGAAATGTCGGAAGCAATTGTCGGCCGGAGCAAATGTCGCCGGAGCAAATGTTCGTCGGAGCAAATGTTCGCCGGAGCAAATGTCGGCACCTTAGGAGTAATTGTCGCCGGAGCAATATGCGTCGCCGAGCATTTGTCGCACCTTCGGAGCAAGTGTTCGCCGAGGCAAATGTCTCCCCGTTCGCCGGAGCATTTGTCGCCGGAGGCAATACCGTCGGAGGGGGCAAAAGTGTCCGGACCGGAGCAAATGTCGGCCGGAGCATTTTGTCGTCGAGCAAATGTCTCCGGGAGCATGTTGATCGACGGAGGCAAATGTCGCGAAGGCATTTGTCCGGAGCAAATGTCGGGCGGAGCATTGGTCGCACTTTTCGCGGAGGGGGCAATTGTCGTCGGAGCAATTTTGTCCTGCCGGAGCATGATGTCGTGTCACCAGCGGCACGGCACGGCACGTCGCGCGCACTGCACTCGCGGGCGCGAGATAGCAGACAATCTGACGTACATTACGAAGATTGAAGCCAGATGAATGGCATATGACGTCATGCGCACCTTCTTAACTAATGCAATATTCATAGATTATGCTTGGTTTGTTAAATCGCAATTTGGTTAAAATGACATGGTCTTTCTTTGAACGGGACAGGTAGCGGTGGGGTTTTGAAAAAAATAGTGAGCCAGTCAATTATAACTGATGTACGATAATGTAGGCATCCCAGTGCTGCTGTGCTCGTTGGCCTTTTTGCATTAGTGGCATGGCAAAGTGATGCTCGAAGTTGATGTGTCAAATCCGCCTTGACTATAATTACAGGACATTGAAAGACTTATTTTTGATACGGGTAGGCCAATGGGCACAAATTCTGGGGGGGGGGGGACAGGGGACATGTCCCCCGCCCCAACGAATTTGAAGGTGGGGGACACAATATCAAATGTCCCGCGCCGCCCCCCACGAATTTAATGAATACATGTGTGCATAACTATCTAAAATTTTGATCAGTCTGTGTGTTGTTTTTTTCTTACACACAATCTATAGACTGCTACTTGCAGCTTTTCGTATCAAATCCGTCCGGCAACATATTCATTGGCTGGTAAATAATAATGTCAAAATTTTCGGCGCGCTACCGCGGCGCGAAAATTGCAATATAGGATACACTATTTTTCGCGGCAAGCGCCGAATACATGTGTGCATAACTATCAAAATTTTAATACGTCCCTGTGGCTGTTTTTCTTCATCACACAGCTAGCAGTTTATTTTTTCCGTATCATATAGTCGCCAATATTTTTCATTGGCGCTGGTAAAAAAAGTCAAAATTTTCGCGCAGCTCTCACCGCGCGCAAATTGCACATAGGTAACTATTTTTCGCCGTAAAATAGCGCCGCAAAATTTAATATCTGTGCAATAGTTGAATGTTTTTTGTTGTGGCGCTTGCGCTAGTTTAAACATATTCTTGCATTAGCGTGTAAACAATTTTTCAATTTCGTCAATTTTTTTTTGGGGGGGGGGGGAGCAAAGCAGAAGTGATCAAAATTTTCGTCGGCGCTCGTATCTGCGCGCGCAAATTTGCAGTAATACATGTACTAGGATTTTTTTCGGCAAAAGTGCGCAGAAAAAGTGAAGCATGGTGACTCGTGTCAGTTTGTAAGGCGCCTCGTACTGTTTGTTAAACATATTTCAACATTGTCACTTTTCTTGTTGGGAGGAGGATGGGGGACAATATTTGCCCCAATATTTTCAATTGGCCATGGTAGTATAAATGTCAAAATTTCGCGGCGCACTCCGGCGCGCAAATAACAATGTGCAGGCTAGCAATGACAAAATGGATATTGTTTACGTTTTTATAAGTTTTGTAGTTGGCACCGTTGCGTTACATTTTAAAACATATTCTTGCATTACGTTTTAAAGAAATTTTTGCATTTGCCAATTTTTTTGGAGGGGGCAAAAGTAAAAAAAGTCAAAAATTTTCGGCGCGTCCGCGCGCAAATTGCAGTATAAAATATAATGCTGCATAATTTTTTCACAAGCACTTCACGAAAATACTTATGCTGAACAGGAGGTGATCGCGCTCTCGCGCCCTTCCCACGTAAGAAATAATTGGTTACTCCCCATTAGCATAAGTCTAAATATAAAAATAATGCGGGCAATTCCATCAGATATTCTGACAAATGAAAATGTGCCCCTGAACCGAAAAACACGTCTAATGATAAGAATAATAATGCTTGCTAAAACATGTAGTCTACTTTTGAATATTTCTGAAAGGAAAAATGATTTTTTTTCTTACCCTGGGATGGGGAATCCGCGGCTCCCAGCACCCTCCAAACATTGTCAATTAGCAAATATTACGAAACTATTTGGATTAATTTGTCTCTAAAGGGCCACAAAACGTAAATTTTTAAAAAGGTGAAAATGCATTTGCTATACTCAACCCGGAGAAGAAAACGCCCAGCCAAAAATGTAAATTTTTAAAAGGAGGAAACCATGGAGGCGTTTCATGAAGAGTTTTCCAGCCAATCGGATGGCAAGGATTTTAAGTTAGCTGAGTAATAGTTTTGGTGAAAATCACCTACAAAACTTTTCATGAAACGCTCCGCCATGGCAATCCTTCCCAAAGGCTAATTTGTCTAATAATTAGCCAGAATAATGAAATTGAAAGTGGATGAAAAAATTTGGATTAATTTGTCAACTAAACTGACTAAAAAATATAGATTTGTTTAATGTTGAATATGCATTTTTCTTAACCAAAGGCAGGAGAAACGCGACGTCCCAGACCCACCCGCAAAGTATCGTAATTGTCTAATTAACAGACTACGATTTAATTGACAAATTAAAGACAGAATGCATAAAATCGTGTCAAGGGCCAAAAATCTTGCCAAAGTATATTAACCCGTATTTTCAACATGCTTAGATAAAACATGTGTTTCCATGTTTTGTTTGTTTTTGCTTCAAAAAGTCCCTCGGCAATATTTTCGAATAAACCCCTTCGGAATAACTCCTTTCAATATTTTTGCTCTAGAACATAACGCCTGGGAGATCTACGAACTTGTGTAGAAAGCATATTACGCGCTCCAAACTTGCGACACATGAATTGAAATGCAATTGCCAGCCAATGAAGCTGATTGTGAATTAATTCAATACACTTTTAATCCTGTGTATCTTTTTAACTTATATTTTATTTTTTACATTAATGTCCGCTGCTTATTATACACTCTGATTATGCGTAGATGTTATGTCATTTGGTTCATATCGCACTTTTTGAGCTTCAGCAAAAATTCTACGAATATCTATAAAAGAACAATTCTATTTTAGGTGATTTGCTTTTTCTCATTGGTCTCCCCATCCTAGAAACTGAGAAATATATTTCATGGTAAATAGCCATAATCACGATCCGTATAGTATCCACTTAATTCTCACCTTAAAAAACTTCACATTAATTCCCATTGATTAGAATGCGAATATCCCACAAAGTTAATGTGACGAAGAAAAAAACAAAGGCACGGACCTTGTAAAGCTGAAAAGAACACTTTAAGTAAGTGTATCGCTGTATGTTTTTACAATTACCTACAATGTTGAATGTTTTTTTATTTCCAACATAAATAAAATATTGCATTTTCAAGCGCATCAACGACTTTGGTCTTGGACATTTTTCTGTCCGTAAGCTGATTACGATATAACTCATTGTTATAAAACATTTTAATCAGGCTTTCTTTTAACTTATAATTCGTCCGTTACGAACTCAAAAAAGGGACTTTACGTAATACTCATCCGACAACCAGAAAGGCGATAACGCCTTCTTTATGATTATGTACACGTAGTTGCCCCCCTTTTCATGTAGTTCTCAACGGACGTGCTGAGTCAAAGACCTTACTGGCTTCAACAGATAAATTATTATTTTGGTATGGTAATTTCCTTACGCATATGTTGATATAAATATACGTATTAAATTAGATAAATGTTTTACCTGATGTAATGCAGTTTGTATTTCCTTTATGATATGCGGACCATTCGCCCTGAAAATACGTGAACTATCGTCTATGGGAGCTTTTATCGATATGTGTCAAAGAGAGAAAGTCCGTATTTCCTGGGTTCATCCTTCGTTGAGCGCTACACGTGTGACATTTTCTGTGTTTGTGTGAATGCTTGTATACTATGTATGTATGGAGGTACATATTTATGTATCTATTTATTCATTTATTTATTCATCACTTTGATTTAAAGGGCAGTGATGATTGATGAGAACAAAAAATGCCTCTTGAACCAAACTAGTTGAAAAGATATATCAAAATACACCAGCTGGAGTGTATCTCCTGGCTGGAAGGATTTATCTTGAATTTGTTTACTTAAGCCAAATCAAGCGTGAACATAGTTTCTCTCGTGCCCGATAAACAATAGCTCCCATAGAACCCTACAAAACAGATTTGTCTTTCACAAGGCATAGAGATGGATATATTTTAGAACGAGTCAACTTTTGACTACCAATTTTTAACAGTGGTATCCTTGTACACTTAAATCTAAACACTTTCACCAGAAGTTGATGACTACCCCCAATCATGTCATTTACCTTTGAGCAAGATGCTCTGTCAGAGGTTCAAAGACTACTTCCTACAATAGTAATACTAAAACTTAGATACTGTAAATTTTCCGTGAGAGGTTAATATTTCATTGTTACCTAAACTTGTCTTATACACTTGTCAGAACTGTCACGTGTTGTCATATTCATTAGATGGCAGGGGCGTGATCCACCTTATGGGTGGTTATTACAATTAAACATTTTCATTATATTACTGAAAATAACAGACGATGATAACAAGTTACAATCCAAATACAAATTTTAATCTTACTTAATTTATGTTTCAGAAATCACAATCATGTAACAAAATCAATACTTATGCTTCATTCACCGATCTGCACAGATCAAGAATGAACTGAAGACAATGAGGAATGAATACTATTCTCTCTTACTCTATACACTACCCTTCTCATGGACACAAGTCTTTTTGTGTCTTCTAAGAATGATAGAAGTGTGGCCTAGTTTTCAAAACTATTAATTACTGAGAAACATGAATTAAAACTGGAGTTAAGTTTAAACAGTTTCCAAGTAAGAATGATACTGATAAAACTAAATTCAAACCATTTTCTACAGATGACATACCATCATACGTAGATACAAATAAGTGTGACGAGCTTTCATTGAAAAAAATCATTATTAATTGTCGTATAAGATAAATATTTTATTATACTTGATGTTGTTTACAGGTTTTTGTAGGAATAAAGGTTACCGACAGTAGACCCATAAACGGGAAGTATTGGTTTCTTTAACATGTTTAAAGTGGAGAAAATTTAAAGTGTTGTAGTTGTTGGCTCTTGCTTTTGCTGCTGCCGTTGTTGTTGTTGTAACTGTTGTTGTTGTTGCAGTTGAATTTGTTGCAGTTGCTATTACTGCTGCTGTTGACGCAGATATTCTGTCCATAGCCGATTATTTTGATTTCAACAGACCATCTACGTAATGTCTTGTGGGGACGGAATAATGTATTATGACGATACCTGCTATGAAATGATTATATTTCAATGTATTATTTATTTGTCAAGGAAGCTATGTCCTCGCAGAATTTATTGAAATGAGTTGAAGTGAAATGTATGTGTAAGATACAGCATGCAGTAATAATGTTTGACTGCCCGATAATGTGCATGGATTTGAAACAGATCAGACAGGCATCCATGGGTTGTCAATAAAGTAATGAAGCTTCAACCCTCTTGCAATCCACAATAATGAAAATTATTTGTGTTAATGATAAGTTGTTTATTCTGCAAGATGTAATTGATAGAAATTTATGAAGTCAGTTGGTGCTTTGTTGAGGCTCATACTTGGATATAAATGTTTGTTTCTGTTTGGCGGTTTGTGAGACATGTCTGGGAGCCAGAAAAGTGTGCATGGATTTGACAGATGACACAGACGTTTCGTGGTGTCAAGAAAAGAAGGGATATTCAAGCTTCAAATCTCGCAATCTAAAGTTAAAATGATTCGGGTCAATAAGGTGTGTTTATTCGAGCAAGATATTATTCGATTTTGAATTACGTAAACGTCAGATGTTACTTTGTTAGGATTCATTATTGCGCAGGAAATAATGATTTCTGTCAATTTGTTTTGTCTGTATGTGCCTTTGCAAATAATGTATTGTATATATAAAATGTTCGTGTTGATTTACTTAAGAGTGACGTTCAAAATATTAATTCAAGTTCTCAGGTTTCATATACTATATCTGGCAGGTTTTTTTAGCTAGACTTTTTACATCTCTTGAGTATTTTTTTTTCAAACTCTCGTAAATGTGTAATTATTTCTATAATTTGCAGTCTTGTTCATGAAGAAAATAAAGCAAAATCTGTTTGAACGAAAGTGAGTTTTGAGTAAACAAAATTCATGTTCAATTTTATATATATAATATATTGTGTGTGTGGTGTGTGTGTGTGTGTGTGTGTGTGTGTGTGTTGTGTGTGTGTGTGTGTGTGTGTGTGTGTGTGTGTGTGTGTGTGTGTGTGTGTGTGTGTGTGTGTGTGTGTGTGGTCAATGTGTATTTGTGTGCATAAACTTATTTTATTTTTCAATCGGCCATGGTAGAACTGTTTGTATTTGTGAATCTATTAACAAGCGTCCATGATAAATTAAAATACTTACATTTTAATACAGACACATGATGTTGCTTTCTCCTAAACACACATACACACACAACACACACACACACCACACACACACACACACACACACACACACACACACACACACACACACACAACACACACACACATACCCCCACACACATACACACCGCACACACACACACATGCACACACACACACACACACACACACACACACACCACACACACACACACACACAGACACACACACACACACACACACACACACACACACACACACACACACCTGTTAGAATATCCACTAACCCCGTCGACGACATTTTTTTACACGTATTGTTATATTCGAGTAATTCGTCACTGTCAAAAATTATTACAGTAAATATGGTTCTATTAAATAACATCAGAGTGAATCCAGATACGTTTAATGTATTCAAACAGAACATACACAATTGTCGCAAGAGTAAGTTACAACCCTCTCCAGAACCCCCCCCCAAATATTATAGATTGGTACAGACTAGTTTAATATCTAATAACCTTAATATTATTTAAATGGGGCGTCGATGTACTGTGAGGTTGTGTAGAATTATAATTGCCTGTTCCAACAATTGCAGCATATGCAAATATGGAAATGACTGTATATTTCTCGTGTTGTCACATATCGGTAAATGGCATTATCATAAATTATAATTTCGCTAATTGTAATTGTCAACACCATTGACACCGCTATAAAATGTATATATATTTTTTAAGTCAAGAGATTTCCTTCTGAGGTAAATATCAAAGTTCAGCAAACAACGCGAAGTTCATCTTATAAACAGTGCGTACATCAAAGTCGCTCACTAAAAATTTTCTCTCAAGTCATGGAACGACAGGTGTAGAGCAAACACGCCAATATCCGTTTCTTCACACGACTACCCATACATTTCCAGATATTCGACTCCGATAGCAAATGCTGTTTTCTTCAAAACGCCAAGTGGCCAAATACATCTCTTACATACAGTCATCATTATTGCACAATAAAAGACAGCTTGATAAATAGACGGGAATATCCTGTGAACTGGAGTGGTGAATCGACCACTTTGTTTGCACACTTTTGCCGTAAATTTTGTTAGAACGTGACCGATAATCTTGCAGATTAATTACGACACTTTGTGATAAGCTGCGTGGGAATTCAATCAAGTCAATCACACACACATTTTTTTTTTCATTTGAATTGTCGACTGAATCATCTCTGTATACTTCCAAGTCGGCACCGAGTACTTCTGCAAATCGTTTGCGAGTGATAACTTCTGCATGGGAGTAATGTGTGTGTGGAGGGGATGAGGGTGTGCCCTGGGTGCACTTGCAACCCCCCCCCCCGGCAGAGGAGTTTCCGGTTTTGCTGCACAAAGGAATTTGCAGCCCCATTTCTGCTTTCAACAGATGATTTTCTAAAGTTTAGTTCCACTCCCCAAGATGTACTTGTTATGACAGTACAGGGGGATTCAATAAGTAATGCCCTGACCACTTCCAGTTGTTTGATCTAGCTGAAATTTTGCTTGTGCTATTATTTATATCTCTATAGATGAAGTGGCAAATTACAGCTCTGAACTAATTGTGGTTTCTGATTTACAGGTGTTTGAACTAAGTCAAGTGTGAAAATGGAGCCTGTTGAGTGTCGAACCAGTGATCCGGTTTTTGTATTTGAAAGGACGCACACCACGGGAGACTTTTGTTGAAATGAAAGTAACTTATGGTGATGATGCCCCATCATATGACCTTGTAAAACGCTGGCATCGTGAATTC
>JZLH01S0066253.1:38654-54277 GCA_001188425.1 Eucidaris tribuloides | reverse complement strand
TAATAATAATAATAATAATAATAATAATAAATTGTAATTTAATAATTAATTAATTATAAGAACACCAAAATTATAACGAATATTTATAGCGACTATACAAAACGTACGCATAGCGCTTACATCGAACTTAGATTTATACAATTGAATCATGAAACAAAAAATAAAGAGAAACAGATAGATTCTACTCTCAGAGCGGCGTGATCCGGGGGGGAGGGGTGAGGGGGCGATCGCCTCCCGCAAGAAATGGGGGATGGGGCGTCCCCAAATGAAAATATTGGGGGGGGGGCAAACATATCGATTCTGCCCACCCCCCCCCCCAATAATTTTGACGAATTTTGAAAAATTATAAATGCAATTGCAAACAATGCTTATTAAAATGCATTGGGAAAGCACTATCAACGCCATTAAAATGCAATAAAATACTATCATACAACAAATTCAATTTTTCGTCGCGCGCATTTTGCCCGCAAAATTCTGTATTACAATTCGGCGCGAGCGCGCCGAAAATTTGGACATGTTTTTCAGCTTTTTGCCCCCCTGCGCCATCCGAAACATGGATAACGCCCCTGTCTTACTCTTGTGAGTTTATATTGTTCTGAAGAAATTAATGCAGTAACATATAATATCAGTCAATGCCTGACTCAACAACCACAGTCCGAAATATTTAACTTTCTGTATTGTCTAGCAACAGAAATACTACTAAATTTACTAAACGAGAGGAAAACTCTCGCCGGTTATATAAAATGTTAATGATTGAGTGTATGTGATAGATGATTTAGACTGATTAACTAAGTGATTTGCTAAATGTGGCGCAATATTTTGGAATCGTTAAAATATTGTGATAAAACCGCAGTCTATTCGAATGTCCTGTTGAATCTTTGATTGCAGCTTCTCAACAGCGTTAAAATAAAAGAAAGAAATTGTTGTGAAACAAGTCGCATGTGTTGACATAAGCGTTTTCTAATTTATAACAGTAGCATTAATAGCCATTGTATCTACTAGCAACGTACTGTAATAATAATTTCATTACATTACTTGGCATTACAGTTTATGCACTTAATTCGCCATTCCGGCATAAGCTCAGAGGCCGTTGACATTGCATAAATCATCAGAAAACTAATATTTTGAACTTACCTTATTAGGTGATTGAGATAAGTGAATTACATTGTAATTAAAGAGATCAACACGTAAATGGAAATGAAAACAAGCAAACATCCTGCAAAAACTCAGGGTAATTTATTATAACAGTCATGGTAATTTTCGCATATAAGCTTATCATACACAATTTTGGTGATAAAGATTTATATTTTGTGTGATAGAAGTAATTCTTTCGGTGTTAAAACAACTCGCGGTATTTAAAATTTTAACACTGTCAATCATCTGGTGAATGCCGAATATTTATACTACTGTATTGGCATCACCGCTGGTGTATAAATTTTTAGCCCCAGCCTTTGCACGCGTGCATAAATATGAAGGATTTAAGAAATAAATTCATTTCTATGCGTATAGAAGTCGTTGAATGAGATGGATTGTCGTATTGAAAATGAGAGTTATTCAATTTGTAATACTGATAACTTATTAACTTGAGGTAGCTGTAATTGTTTTAATTGAGACACAGGTTATTCCAGTCGAGAAATGGCAAGATTTCTGTTTGGTGGCATATAATATAATACAAAAAAAATATAGCTTGAGGCTTGATGGGTGCAGGCAATTTGGAGACATATTGATAACTATTTATATACATGATACATATTATAGAATTCAATATAATTTTTTTTTTGGGGGAAAGAACGCAGTAATAAATTACACATCATAGACGTGTATTATCATTCGCACTATACATCCATGTTAAATGAAAGCATTATAGCAGTGCGAGCCACATGTTAATATGTGAGTCCTCTACACCCTGTTCAAATGAAACGTTACATTGCGACTCTTTCTTTTGGCATCCATCCCCTCGGTTCTTGCACGGCTGCAGCCTTAATCGTGGCGGTTTTAGTACTTCATGGTATTTTGAATTCAAGAGATTTCTCCTTGGGACGTTGTTTTTAGTGATACAGTTCCACACTTTCGTTAGATGAGCGGCTGCCTTGTAGGACACAGGTGTCATTGTAGTGGTTTTTAAACTTCATCCCTTTATTATTCTATTTGCAAATCTTTTGTTATCCCTATGCGTTCCAGTCGTTTATGTACTACATTCACGCCTACCCCCGATTCGCCACGTTTCCTTCACCCACCGGCTTATCGCTCCACTGCGGCCAACTTGGCATTGTATATCACAGACGTCCCTGCTTAATGTGCCATTCACATAAAGACTGAAAACCATTTAGTGGCCGCTCATTTATGATACCGTTCTCGATCGCGGGGACTAAAGCTGGAAATCGATGCCCACGGTGAACCAAGATATAATTCTTAACTTTGACAGGGCAGATTTCTGTTTCAAAGTGTCTATGTGCTGGTAAGAAACGTTATTACTATTAAACATGACCAGAGTATCTTATCAAATCAAAACAATTGGTGATGTTCTTTGCAATCTTGTGCATGTCACTCTTTTATAATATCTTTGAAGTAGTTGTAATTTGAATACAAAACACACACAAAAATATCAGGTGTACATCAACGTCTTCCAATTTAGATGAGCTGCAATTTTTTACGTTTGAATAAAACCAAACACGGGTAACTATATCAGTTATAGGGACAATTCCGGCAATTGACGTATATTAAAGTAAGCTATAGTAGTGACATGATTGGGAAACGGTGAAAATGGCCTAAGAAGCAAAATGGTTGAATATATACAATGTTACGGTGGAGTGGATCTGCCAGCTGGAAAGGATTTGTCTTTAGATTGTTTTTATCAAGGAGAATTCAAAGCAATGAAATACTAGTATCTCTTGATTTTATCGGGGACGATAAAAAATAGGACCATAAGAGACCAGCGCGCAGGTTTGACTGAGACGAGGGAATATTTAAGTTAGTTTCTTTTGAATGGGAAAGTTTGATTACTAAGATTTTCACATGAGATCGATTCATAGTTACTTGATTCTAAGATAGTTTATCAGGTTGACTACTACCCCCAATCAATGGTCTTTTACCTTTGAAGTCACGAAAACACAATATTGTGATGAACCTGATTATGTCATATACCTGATATACAATTTGTTGTCAGTGTTTAATTCATCTTGATCTAATGGTCACAGTGGGAGCTACTTACACTTAACCATTTCGGGACAGTATGGTTGACGAAACAGGAATGGAATACAACAAGATTTTGACTGTAAATACAGAGCAGCTTAAAGTATGTACACAGTATTGTGATCACATCTGATAATCTCCATGTCTAGATTATTAGATACATTGCATTCGACTTCATCCGTGGACACTCAATATTACGTAAAGAAATAGTTTTGTTCAGAATAGTTTGACGAAACAGTGGGCTGAGCTCAGCATAGGAACGGGTTCAAGACGCTATTGGCAACGTAGAGCACGACAGGTCACGAAGGTTAGCTTGTTCTGACGTTTCCGTAAATGTGGGTCGGATGGGCCTGATAAATTTATGTAGATCGTAGGGAACACGGACAGGAAGAATTACGACGAAAAACAGAGTGCGAGTAGCTTTGGTGCGTCTGTCAATTTGCACCGATTTGCTGGAACTGCCAGGCGTCTTCGGCTGTTTTTCGTTCTTGGTCGCCATCTCAGATCCGGAGCGTTCCAAACTGTCATATTGTCAGTAACCAAAATTCTTCGTCATTGTCGTTGCTGAGCTTATAAATTATAGGACATTGACATTCGGAATGGGGGTTGATGTCGTAGTGGTGATCTTGATTTTGAGACTAAAATAAATCGTTATTTGTTGGTCAAGTCCCTCAGATTCTTCATTCCTTGAAATGGTTACTACTTGCTGATGTCATACTTACGAGATTTGTTTGTATTCGGCATGTTATTCGTGCGTACCGAATTGAGGGTGTCTGACGCATCGTTAGAAACGTTTTGTCCTCTTTTCTCACGGGGACCCATCCCGCATTGTGACTTGTTCTTTCGATCAGTTTTGTGGGGCTTCGCTGAAATTTCACAGCTTTCCTTCTTTCATGGCCCCTGACACTTGTTGACACATTCAGCACGGGCCACCCCGTGTAGGGGGGGTTTGTGTCGTTATTTGCTTCCTTTCTTATCGGCGGTGAATCTGTAAAGATGTTGAGTAGGACAAATGATCTCAGGGAATAAAACGGCAAATGATACATCGGCTGAGGAATAGGCCCCGTGTCCGGGAGCTGCATTTCCGGCGGGAGATCGTGTTGTGCTGGAAATCCCACGCAGTAGAAGGGACAACAAGGAAAGACAAAGCCAGTGAGATTTGATATGTTCGCCACTGTTTTCTTTCGATGTGGTAGTGGGTGGATGGGAGGTGGTTGCTATGTAGCGTCTTGTGCATATACATTACCACACCCAAACGGACACGTACGTAAAGCAATGGTGCAGCCAGTTGAAGAGGTTCAGAATGTTCGTCCAAACACCCAGTATCGGTAACCGATGTCACGCGCATTTATGGTGCCATGTTTGCAGACCACACATAGGATGGCTACCCGTCAGGTTCATCGATGAAACGGTTGTTTGTACGTTGCGCGAGCGGTTTCTCGACACAAAACGGTCCAGAATCAAGACATTGAAACCAACGTCAGTGTTGGTTATGTTGGCAATTGATGTCGCTATGAAAATGTTCGATTCGGCGTATAAATGATCTCTATGAAACTATCGTTGCCTAGTAATTCGTTCTCGAACGAGCTAATAACAGATTGTTGAGTTTCCATATCCAAGAAGGCTTCAATTTTACACCTATGTGGCTTTATTGCACAAAAGTTTTCTGCTAGCAGAATATGTTTAGTTCGCAAATGTCGACGAGGAAAAGTGATAAATTACCGGAGATAGCGATTTTATCAGAATCACCAGAATTGATGAGCAAAGCAGTTTATTGTGGCCAGCTTGATGCACTATTGTCATTGATGATATTGCTGTCATGGTTCTAATTTTGATTGGGTGAAATTTTAATGTGCTTTTGTGGCCGATGGCAATCGTTTCGCTCTCATGCTCCTTACGTTCGTTGAAGGCATGGAAGTGGGCATCACTACTACGTGGACGGTAACAATGGTACGTGAACGAGGTAGAAAAAAGTTGGAGAAAAAGGGTAAAAGGAAAACGAAAAAGAACAACAAGAAGAGGAGAGGAGCATAGAGAAAGATTAGAAAGAAGAACAAAAGAAAGAAGGGATGAGAAGAAGAAGAAAAAAAGAAGAGGAGGAGGAGGAGCAAGAAGAAGAAGAAGGAGAGGAAGAAAAGGGGAGGAGGGAAGGTAAATAGGAGAAGACGAAGAAAATAAAAGAACGAATAGAATCGAGAAGAAGAAGGAGAGGAGAAGACTAGAAGAGAAGGAGAGGAGGAAGACTAGAAGAAGAGAAGGACTAATCAGAGAAGTAAAAGAAAAGTTATCAAGAAGAGAGGAGAAGTGTAGTAGGACGCCCAACCTTCATTATTGAAAGATGGTATTTTTTTGACAGTTAATATGAATTGATGGTAAAAAATGTTGATTTGATTTATGTGGTGCTATTGAGAAACTAACGTGTTTTCATGTTTCCCTCTTTAAATGAATCGGTCCATTGGTTTGATTTTTAATAGAATCATGCCAGAAGAATTAAAGACTGAAGTGTGAAGTATTACTACTGCACCAAAAATATTGGCTCTGGACCATTCTGGTAGATATACGTCCCATTGAAAAAGGGTCAAATATAACTTCTGGTGATTTGCGTTATTGAGATATCAGCTGACATTGACAAATATCGGTGGATACACACGTCCATCAATGTATGTTATTGTTTGACCAATCTTTGGAGTTTTTTTGTAATTTAGGATGCAATCGAGTGCGTATACCAACACCAAAACATGGTCGGAACTCAGTGGAAACAGCTCCCAGATCTGGTCGCCCCCCTTCTGCCATTGACGAGGCATCTGTCCGTCAAGTTGAGGCTGCCATTTTGGAAGATCGACGCATAACTCCATTTCACACTTGACTCAGTTCAAACACCTGTAAATCAGAATCACAATTAGTCCAGAGCTGTAATTTGCCACTTCATCTATAGAGATAAAAATAATTGCACACGCAATATTTCAGCTAGATCAAACAACTGGAAGTGGGTCAGGGGCATTACTTATTGAACGCCCCTCGTATAGGTGTATGGTGCTGTTCTGCAACAGTGTTTAATGCTTAACTCTCTCCATACCATTATAACAAAACTCCATAAACTTTGAATGTGATGTTCCGAGTGTGATTCTAATGGGTCACGTATCTAAGAATCGCTAATGTGGAATCTTAATATGGGTTAAATTTCTTACAAATTGAGTGTGTATGATTGTAATCATTTATCAGATTTGCGATAAAAATCAATAACATTTTTGTATGAAACTATAATATTTGTGTAATTTGAGGCAAATACCTCAACATTCTATCTTGATGACTTAAATACAGTGTAATGAAAAGTACAATAATTGTTTACAGACACAGACGATTTTCTACTGTGTGCTTTTCTCCTAAATTCAGGCATAATGCATTTGTGAGACCTGTATAGTACTTAACCGTTCAAATATTACAATTAGAAGAACACATGTAAAGTTTGTGGTACCCTTTTTTTAGAATTGAATAGTTAATTAGTCAGTTGTTCTTGTCCTCTCCACAGAGCAATAGACGTTCGGTTTGACCTGCCCTTTGTTCCTCTTTTTTCTACAATTACCCTCTGCTTCTGCTTTTTTTTTTAATTTGTGTGTTTTTTTTGTGTGTGTGTGTGTTGTTTTTTTGGAATCGATAAAGTGCGACCGTTTTGTTGGTCTACTTTTCGGCAAGAACCTTTTAGTAGTAAATGGACAGAGGATTATTTTTTGTTTTATGTACTGAACTCTTGAACTTGCTGGACTTCATTGTTGGACTTCATTGTTTCCACCGCCTTTGTATGCTGCTAAGTGGTTACCATGGTAATTGATGCATTTTAATTCATCCCTATTCTCGTTCATATTGGTCAAAGTAATGTTGTTCCTTGTATCCGGGGCATCTTTCTTTGGCACTATGAAGTTAAAATGGCCAAATTCATCAAGGTGCGGGAGGAATGTATTCTCGAACCATAGGTCGATACCAAAATTTAACGAATTGGGGCTTTATTTTGGTGTTGAAAAGAACAATATGACCATTTTCAATGATATAGATTTTCACCTTGTACTCTCTTTTTAATTCATTTCACTCAAACACGTTGCTTTTCCTTTATTAATCGTTCTCCTGTCACTTCTAATGATATTCCAAAAATACTGCCTTTGTATTCAACATTTCTTTTTAACCTTTACCGGGGTGATCCAAATTTCTGATATTGTTTACTTTCTTACACAAAATATTTAACGGCTCTACCAGTTCTGGGGTGGTTTAGCTGTTCATTTTTTTCAATGGCGATGATCATTTTGCTGAAGTTGTTGAGATTCCTGTTTTGGGGGGTAGATTCCACTGAAGTATTTTGAAGTCTTTAGATGAAATGGACTCGGGTGGGTTAACGTGGCGTCAGGAAATTAGAATCGGAGTTCAATTTTCAACCACATCGATGGTACTTCGTACCCAAGTCTGTTCTCTCCTTTTTTCTATATTTCGAATCCACCTTCTTCCATGGGGTCACGATGTGCACCTCCGCTATGTCGTTTGGGCGGGAATTTTATACTTACTTGATTGCAATAGGTGGTAAGATGGAAAAAAGGCCCATATATACGCTTACATGTACATTTCATACTTAGACTTTAAGTAATAATACTTTGTAATGAATAATAATGATGATGATGATGATGATGATGATGATGATAATAATAATAATAATAATAATAATAATAATAATAATAATAATAATGATAATAATTATAATTATAAGAACACCAAATTATAACGAATATTCTAAGCGCTTACTACATAAAACGTACCATAGCGCCTTACATCGACTTAGATTATATAAATTATATCATGAAACAAAAATTAAAGAGAAAACAGATAGATTCTACTCTCAGAGGCGTCGATCACGGGGGGGGAGGGGTAGGGGGCGATATCGCCCCCGCAATGAAAATATTGGGGGGGGGGGATGGGTAGGGGGGCGATCGCCCCGCAATGAAAATATTGGGGGGGGGGCAAACATATCGATTTGCCCCCCCCAATAATTTTGACAATTTGATAAATATTTATAATATGCAATGCAAACATATGTTTTAAAATGCATTGGAAAGCACTATCAACCCATTAAACATGGCATAAAAATACTATCATACATACAAAATTGCCAATTTTTCGGCGCGCTTTTGCCCGCAAAATTCTGTATTACAATTCGGCGCGAGCGCGCCGAAAATTTGGGACATGTTTTTCATTTTGCCCCCCCCCATCCGAAACATGGATCAACGCCCCTGTCTACTCTTGTGAGTTATATTGTTCCAAAATTAATGCAGTAACATATAATATCAGTCAAGCCTGACTCAACAACCACATCGAAATATTTAACTTTCTGTATTGTCTTAGCACAGAAATACTACTTACATTAACTAAACGAGAGCGAAAACTCTCGCTCGGGTTTATATTAAAATTTAATGATTGATGGATTGATGGAGTGATAGATTGATTGACTGATTAACTAAGTGATTTGCAAATGTGCAATATTTTGGAATAGTTAAAATATGTGATAAAACCGCAGTCTATTCGAATGTCCTGTTGAATCTTTGATTGCAGCTTCTCAACAGCAGTTAAAATAAAGAAAGACAATTGTTGTGAAAGCAAGTCCGATGTGTTGACATTAAGCGTTTTCATTTATAACAGTAGCATTAATACATTGTATCTTACTAGAACGTACTGTATAATACATTTCATTACATTACATTGCATTACATTTATGCACTTAATTCGCCATTCCCATAAGGCTCAGAGCCCTTACATTGCATAAATCATCAGAAAACTAATATTATGAAACTTACCTTATTAGGTGATGAGATAAGTGCAATTACATTGTAATTAAAGAGATCAACACGTAAATGGAAATGAAAACACTGCAAACATCCTGCAAAAACTAGGGTATTTATTATAACAGTCATGGTATTTTCCATATAACTTATCCATACAACACTTTTGGTGATAAAGATTATATTTTTGGTGATAGAAGTAATTCTTTCGGTGTTAAACCATACTCGCGGTATTAAAATTTAACACTGTCATATCTGGTGATCCGTATATATATATAATATCTGTATTGGGCATCACCCTTGGTGTATAATTTTACACCCCAGCCTTTGCACCGTGCATAAATATGAGGATTTTAAGAATAAATTCATTTCTATGCCGTATAGAAAGTGTTGACTGAGATGGATTGTCTAATTGAAAATGAGAGGTTATTCCATTTGTATACTGATATTATTAACTTGAGTACATGTAATTGTTTTATTGAGACACAGGTTATCAGTCGAGAATGCAAGATTTCTGTTTGGTGCATATAATATAATACAAAAAAATTATAGCTTGAGGCTTGATGGTGCAGCAATTTGTAGACATATTGATAACTATTTATATACATGTATACATATTATAGAATTCAATTATAATTTGAAAACCAGTAATAAATTACACATCAATACGTGTATTATCATTCGCCTATACATCCATGTTAAATGAACAATTATACAGTGCGACCTACATTGTTAATATGTGAAGTCTCTACATCCCTGTTAAATGAAACGTTACATTGCGACCTACGTTGTGTGAAATCACATTCATGCGAGCATCAAAAAAGGTACCCAACTTTCGAATCGTTTCTGACGGTCTCAATAATCACATTCCGTTATAACTAGCTAATTCTTTGAAAATAAATGAATAAGTAGCGATGAAAAACTTTGTCGTACTGTCACGAACTTCAAATTTATTCATGGTTACCCGTTTTACCTTGAATACAGCTTTTTAACGACAGCAATACATTACACAATTCACCAGGTATTTTGCCATCAACAAAACACATTATTGAATATCTTCTGCAAGACTTACATACCCATGACAGAACATGTGATGGTGTCAAGCTTGGATTCTCACCGGGAGCATGCAAGTGATTAGAAGAGAATACAGGTTTTTATCAGTTGCTTAAAATAGTAGCAGAAAAAATTGAGGGAAATACATCAGTGAAAGTTTAGGTAAAGCTATGTATTCTTGAAAATTCCAAAGAGCATTTATACAAAATTGGAAACGTTGTTTCTTTAGAGAAATAAAGATTTCATGACATTTCGTATAAAGAAATGAGCGGCTGCTTGTACAGACAAACGAAATGATGCATACTTGTAGTGGTCTTTATAATTATCAAAAATTCTTAACATTATCAATAATTTGCCAAATATTTCTCAAACTTCCCCTAATGCGCTTCAGTAAGCTTTATAATACTATTCAAAGCTACCTCCGATTAGCCACAAGTTTCCCTTAAAACCAACAGGGCCTAAAGCTTAACCCTGCGGCAAAAACTTGGCAATTATATGATCAGAGAGATCCCTGCTTATGTTGACATTAAAATAAGACTGAAACCAATTTAGTGCAGCTCATTTGATACCGATATCTCTGATCGACGGGAGACTAGCTGGAATCTGATGCTCAACGTGAAACCAAGATATAATTCTTAACTTTTGACAAGGCAGATCTTCTGCTTTCAGTGTCTATGTGCCTGGTAAAAAAACGTTATTACTAATTAAAAACATTGGACCAGAGTACTCTTATCAAAATCAAACAAATATGGTGATGTTCTTCAATCTTGTGCATGTCTACTCATTTTATAATATCTTGAAAAGTAGTTGTAAATTTAGAAACACAAACACACACAAAAAATCATCACTGTAACATCACGTCTTCCAATTTAAGATGAGATGCAAATTTACGTTTAATAAAACCAAACACGGAACTTATCAGGTTATAGGGACAATTCCGCAAATTATGACGTAATATTAGAAGTAAGCTATTAAAGGTTAGTGACATGATTGGGAACACCTGAAAATGCCTCAAGAACCAAATGAGTTGAAATATATACCAACTGTACACCGGCTGGAGTGGATCTGCCAGCTGGAAGGATTTGTCTTTAGATTGTTTACTCAAGGAGAATCAAGCATGAACATACTAGTATTTTGATTTTATCGGGGCACGATAAAAATAGGACCCATAGAGAGCCACGCAGCAGGTTTGCCTGCCACGAGGGATATTAACGTTAGTTTCTTTT
Source organism: Eucidaris tribuloides (assembly GCA_001188425.1). NCBI lineage: Eukaryota > Metazoa > Echinodermata > Echinoidea > Cidaroida > Cidaridae > Eucidaris > Eucidaris tribuloides. Next base: position 42,990 of record JZLH01S0066253.1, on the reverse strand, counting down.
GAATGGGACAACGTTTGATTACAAGATTTTCACATGAGAATGCTTGCATAGTTTACTTGATTCTAGAATAGTTTCAGTCCAGGTTGACGACTACCCCCAATCATGTCATTTACCTTTACAGTAACAACACAATAACTGTGATGAACTCTGATATGTCCATATACCTAAATATACAATTTAGATTGTAACACTGTATTCAACTTCATCTTGATCATAATGGGCACAGCTGGGAGCTACTTACAACTAACCATTTTCGACAGTATGGTTTGACGAAACAGTGAATGAACTACAACACAGATTTTGACGTAAAATTACAAGCAAGCCATTAAAGTAATGACACAGTAATTGTGATCACATCTGATAATGCTCATATGTCTAGATATAACATTAGAAATAACATTGCATTCGACTTCATACTGGACACCAATACGTTACTTACAACGAAATAGTTTTGTCAGAATAGTTTGACGAAACAGTGGCTGAGCTACAGCATAGGAAATAGGGTTCAAGACGCTATTGGCATACGAGAGCCAGCGACAGGTCAGCGACAGGTCTAGATTGTTCGACTGTTTTCCGTAAATGTGGGTTCGGATGGCCTGATAAAGTATGTAGCATCCGTAGGGAAACCACGAGACGAGGAAAGAAATTACGACGAAAAACAGAGTGCGAGTAGCTTTGGTCGTCTGTCCAGATTTAGCAACCCGATTTGGCTGAAAACTGCCAGGCGGGTTCTTCGCCATGTTTTCGTTCTTGGTCGCCTCCTCAGATGCCGGAGCGTTTCCAACTGTCATGATCGTCAGTACACCCAAATTTTCTTCGTCATATTTCTTGCTGACATTATCAAATTCATGGACATTGACATTCGGAATGGAGGTTGATGTACGTAGTGGTGATCTCTGACTTACTGAGACTAAAATCAAATCGTTATTTGTTCGGTCAGTCCCTTCTAGATCTCTTTCATTCTTGAAATGGTACCTACTGCTGATGTCATACTTACGAGATTTGTTTGTATTCCGGCCTGTTATTCGTCCCGAATTGAGGGGTGTCTGACGCATCGTTACGCAAACCTTTGGTCCTCTTTTCTCACGGGGCCCATCCCTAGCATTGTGACTTGTTTCTTTACGATCAGTTTTTGTGGAGGCTTCGCTGGAATTTTCAGCTTCCATTCTTTCCAATGATGCCCCTGACACACTTGTTGACACATTCAGCACCGAGGCCACGCCCGTGGTACGTTTGTTCCGTAGGTGCCTTCCTTTCTTACGGCGGTAAATCTTGGTAAAGATCTTGACATTAAGGACCAAAATGATGCTCAAGGGAATAAAGAACGCGGCCAAAAATGATACGATGGCTGAGGGAAAATAGGCCGTGTACCGGGAGCTGCACTTTCCCGGCGGGAGATCGCTGTTGTCGCTGAAATTCCAAGCAGTAACAAGGGACAACCAAAAGGAAAACGAAAAGCCCCAGGTGAAAAGATTTGCATATGTCGCCCACTGTTTCTTTCGATGTCGGTAGTGTCGGATGGGATGGTGGGTTGCTATGTAGCGATCTGTGCATATCATTACCACACCCAACACGGACACGTACGTAAAGCAATGGTGCAGCCCGTTGAAGAGGTTACAGAATGTTCGTCCAAACACCCAGTATCGGTAAACCGATGTCACCGCATTTATGGGCATGTTGAACAGACCCACACATAGATCGGCTACCGTCAGGTTCATGATGAAACGGTTGTTGTACGTTCGCAGACGTTTCTCGACACAAAACGCGGCCAGAATCAAGACATTGAAAACCACCGTCAGTGTTGTTAATGTTGCAATTGATGTCGCTATGAAAATGTTCGATATCGGCGTATAAATGATCTCTATGAAACTATCGTTGCTAGTAATTTCGTTCTCAAACGAGCTAATAAACAGCCATGTTGAGTTTTCCATATCCAAGCAAGGCTTCAATTTTACACCTATGTGGCTTATTGACACAAAAGTTTATTGCTACAGATATGTAGTTCGCAAATGTCGACGAGAAAATGTGATCAAATTACCGGAGATAGCGATTTTTATCAGAATCACCAGAATTGATGAGCAAAGCAGTTTATTGTGGCCAGCATTGATGCACTATTGGTCAATTGATGATATTGCTGTCATGTCTCTAATTTGATTGGGTGAAATTTTAATGTGCTTTTAGTGGCCGATGGCAATCTTTCCTCATGCATCCATTACGGTTCGTTGAAGGCCATGGAAGTGGGCATCACACTACGTGACGGTAACAATGAGTACGTGCACGAGAAAAAAGTTGGAGAAAAAGGGTAAAAGGAAAAACAGAAAAAGAACAACAAGAAGAGGAGGAGGAGCAAGAAGAAGATTAGAAGAAGAAGAAAAAGAAGAAGAAGAAGAAGAAGATGAAGAAGAAGAAAAAAAAGAAGAGGAGGAGGAGCAAGAAGAAGAAGAAGGAGAGGAAGAAAAGGAGGAGGAGAAGGAGGTAAACGGAGAAGACGAAGAACAATAACAAGAACGAAAGAACAAGAAGAAGAAGGAGGAGGAGGAAGACTAGAAGAAGAAGGAGGAGGAGGAAGACTAGAAGAAGAAGAAGACTAACAAGAAGAAGTAGAAAAAAAGAAAAGATTATAAAAGAAGGAGAGGGAGAAGTGTAGTAGGACGCCCAACCTTCAATTATGAAAGAATGGTATTTTTTTGACATAATCCATGAATTGATGTAAAAAAATGATATTTTGCAATTTATGTGGTGCTGATTGAGAAACATAAAACAAGTGTTTTCATTTTTCCCTCTTTAAATGAATTTCGGTCATTCTGGTTTGATTTTTTAATAGAATCATGCCAGAAGACATGTTACGAAGAACTGCAGTGTGAAAGTAATGTAAACTACTGCACTCAAAAATCATTGGCTACTGACCAATACTCTGGTAGATATACGTCCATTGAAAAAGTGGTCAAATCAATCAATACTTCTGGTGAATTTTGAGTTATTGACGAAATATCAGCTGACATTGACCAATATAATCGGTCGGATACACGTCAATCAATGTATTGTTAGTTTGACCAATCTTTGGTAAGTATGAATTTAGGATGGCAAATCGAGTGCTATCACACAAACACACACACACACAAACACACACACACACACACACACACACACACACACACACACACACACACACACACACACACACACACACACACACTCAACACCTACACACACACACACACACACACACACACACCACACACACACACACACACACACACACACACACACACACACACACACACACACACACACACACACACACACACACACACACACACACACACACACACACACACACACACACACACACACACACACACACATACATACTGTACAAACAAATGCATACAAACAAATACACAGATACGAGTCCATTAATTCTATCACACACACACATACACACAGATACAGACGGACACACACATACACACACAGATACAGACAGACACACACACATACACACACAGATACAGACAGACAGACACACATACATACATATTCATCAATGTATTGTTAGTTTGACCAACCTTTTTTATGAGTGACTTTATGATGGCAAATAGAATCTTATCACAGACACATACGCAGACACACACACACACACACACACACACCACCACACACAGGCACCACACACACACACAAATACACCCATGCCCATCAATGTATTGTTAGTTTGACCAACTTTTTTTTTAGTAAATGAAGGATGGCAAACAGAATTCTACCAAACACACACACACGCGCGCGCGCGCGCGTGGGCATACATATATTCACATGCACACACGCCCAGTCACACAAGCACACCCACATACTCACACACACACATGACAAAAAAAAACGTTATTCAACCAGGAATATAAATCATGCTTTTCTATATCTTAAAAATAGGACTGGAGTTAACATGAATGCCAAAAGGCCGATTTGTTAGTTTCACGAATCCCGAGAGTGAGCGTAACGAGCAAGCATTTACCACATGGGGTGGTTAGGAGGGGTGTCCCATGGTGTAAGAAATTTTGTGTGAATATAAGTCTTATGTTTTCTATGAGCATCTGTAATCCCCCCCCCCCCGTCCCACTCCAAAAAAAAAAAAAAAAACCGAAAGAAGAAGAAGTATATAAAAAATTGTAACTCTTTTGACAAACCTTTACAGACATTATTATTGCGGAGGGGCAATTGTTCTCCACCTCACACACACCCACACACGCACGCACGCACACACACACACACACACACACACACACACACACACACACACACACACACACACACACACACACAACACACACACACACACACA
>JZLH01S0066253.1:20482-33260 GCA_001188425.1 Eucidaris tribuloides | reverse complement strand
GGGGTATGTAAGTTACAAAGTTTAATCCTTGTTAACTGGGTAGACAAATTCATGTTTTACAGATAGATAATGCGTTTGACGAATCTTATATTTTTCGTGGTGAATGAACACATTTTCACCTTAAAAATTGAAACTAATTTCTCTTTTTCTGTTTCCGTTTCCTTCATTGATTTCTGTCATTTCTTCTTTTTTCATCATGGACAAAAGGTAAATGCAATTTGTTTTCGAAGACTTTACATAAACACACGAACTTAGTTTAAAAAATTCAAAATTAGATTAGGTATTTTCTTACACGAAACTAAACTTTTTTTTACAATTTTATTTTATACAGAGCATTATGAATTACGTTGTAAACCAAAGTTGTGTGGTTTCCCCTTTCATTTTCACACTTTTCTTTCAAATTCTTCGCTGTTAATGTTAATTCCGTCTCGAAACGTGTCGTCTCTGAAAATCACATAATCAACATCGTTTTTCGTCAATCCAAATGGAATCAAAAGATGCTGGTTTTGGATGATAGACCAATTTGATTTTTTTAATAATTAAATTGACTTTGACGTTTGCGTGTTATTTTGTGACAAATTTTATTTATTTTGTGATAAAATGTAAGAAAAATGAACGGAAATAATTATAGTTGCAGGGGTAGTTACAATAGGTATGTGTGCTTGATAGTATAGCAAGTCTTTAAAAAAAAATCTGAAATTAGTGGATAAGGAAAAGGGGAAAATTGATGCGTATTAGCTTTTGTACACTGTCAAAAATGGAATGCAAAGTTTTATTCTGCAGTTTTCCAGTTTAGCTACCGGATATGGTGTTTTATTTCGACATTCTATACACTGTAAAAAGTATGTTTAGAAAGTGATAGGAAAGATGTGTCTAGAAAATATATGTTTACATTACTGTCCCTCATTATTTACAAAATGAACACCGATGTTTAATGATTTAGTGATTAGCCTCTGGTTATATTTACAGTGACAGCAAGAATGTGCTTACGAAAGAGTTTACTTGCTGAACACTGTTTTTACAGTGTATATATTATTTTAATAAGGAAACTACTGAATTTATAACTCGAAGAGTATTACCTTTAACAAGAGATGTTTCATTAACACTTAAGTCTGGTATATCTATATAAAGTGCAACACCTAAATGCAATATCCCCTGATTTTGAGTGTACACAGGTAGGTGAGATAAACTTGTCTAGATGTAAGCTAAAGTCATCAATGTTCTTGCTATTTGAGTCAGGAGAAATGTCTTTTTCACGTAAAATACACACAATGTCCATAGCGCTGTAATTGTTCCGGCGTGTTAAGTGTTTATAATGTAAATTTGTGCAGGTAAATATCATTATGTTTCTGATATACAGTGGCGTATCTAGCGGGGGGGCAAGGGGGGGCACGTGCCCCGGGCGCCACTTTCAGAGGGCGCAAAAAAGGCAAAAGTTAGAAGAAGAAAAAGGAAAATAAATTAAAGGCGAAGAAACGGGAAGAAAAAGGGGGAAAACATTAAAATATAAATTTTACGAACATCCTTAAAAGCTACCGGCAAAAAAGAAGTTGGAAAGGGCGCGATTTCGACACTATTCCAATGTTTAGTGATATGGCACACGACGTTTAGCCTCTGAATGTGTTTACGAAGTGACAGCAACAAAGATTACTCGCTGGATGTAGTTTTTACAGTGTAGATATTTATTTAATAAGGAAACTATTGAATCTAACTCAAAATATATTAAAACATAAAAACATATATGTTTAAAATTAACTCTAGATCTGATATCTATATAAAGTGTAACACCTAAATTTACAGCAACAGGTTAACAGCGACCACAATTTAAAAAAAATGTGAGCTACATAATCCTCCATGCTCCAAGTGTCTTTGATAAGGTCGAATAATGAAGCCTTGGAAAATTGTATTTCAAAGTGATGATTTAGTGCTTTAAAAAAGTGAAAATCTATGAATACTCAAGTTGACCGGGTCTTCATATCCATTTCTTCCCATATACTGAGGCTATTTTATGCTCCACCTCAGTGGAAATTGTGTATTCATGCATATCTTGCCAGTGCCCGCATATCTTTCCAAGCTTTTGTATTCTAGGGTGTTCATTTAGCTCAAATATCATAGTTTGATTTTTCTTTTAATTGAAGCTCCACAATATTAGCCTATACCCCCTAGTTTTCAAGCGTAAACAGGTAAGTGGGAATAACACTTGTCTAGATGTATGTTAAAGTCATAATTTAATCAATGTTTTCGCTCTTTGAGTCAGGAGAAGTGTCTTTTTTAACGAAAAAATTACTTTACTGAATAATTAGAATTAATATCTCTTTTCATAAGGAAAGCAGGAGTGTAAGATTTTTTTTTAGTTTTATTCTTTTAATAATCGCTTTCAGAAATTCCAAATGCCAGCAATTGTTTGTTGACTGGTGTCTTAGGACTATAACGCCCGATGTTAACTCTGCAGTGCCAAGGGTGCAAAAATTCACCAAACAATACACACAATACCATAGAGTTGTAATTTCTTCGGCATGTTAAGAGTTTGTAATGAAAACGTGTGGAAGTAAATTTTATTGAAATATGTATGTATGTGTTTGGTATACACGGGCCCGTTGGAATATTTTGAAAGTAGGGCGAATCTAAAAACGTTATCTTAATTTCTCGTTGTAGAAATCTAAGTCATTTCGTTTATTACATTGGAATTATGGTATTCTCAGCTCAGTTTTGTTTGAATATTCTTGTTTAGTATTTATTTTCATATATTATATGGCAATTTGGGAAAGTAAAACTACTGTGAAGCGGCAAAACCGTTTGCACTAATAGGAAGATTTTTACTGCAAATATATTACGATATATGATTGATGTCTTTTTGCGAACAGTTCGTGAATATAAGAGATGGTGGATATTTAAGTACTTGTCTTTAATTCATTTTCATCTACCACATACGTCCAACTACCTTGTTTGGTGTATACGATTAAACAGGTGCTAAACAGAAACAAATACGAAAATAAGTCTGGAATCAGCACAAGCGTGATGGTATAATTAAGAACAAATTTTAAAACAAAAAAAAATAATTGCATTTTCACTGAAAAACCCGTCATGATAATTATTCCAAACATTATGGTAGGAGTCATTCCTTGTTCGGCCTCCCACTTTGTGTGTTCTTCCTGAAAATTAAATTGAGTTTTTACTAATACTTTGATTACGACATATTCCTCTTTTTTTAAACATTAATTTTCAGAATTCGGGTGATTGGCCCCATTCTGGAAGGAAGATATTCTGACATAAATCCCATGAAGAAATATTTTTAGGACAAAAATGCATTACATGTACGTAATTACTAGCAGAACGGAATTTTTGGTTTTCATTGTGGTCATTAATAGGACAAAAATGCATTATCAGGTTAATCACAAAGGGATTTTGTTATTGAGGAGCACTCTTTGGAGGGTTAAACAATTTTCCCCTTCCCCGGATTAGTTTCTGACATGACACCAGACTATTTATTCGTTAGCACGTAAATAAGTTTCTTGTTTATAATATTTACAAATCGAACACCCTGATCCTAATTACAAAGAATATTTTAGGGCAATAATGCATTAGATATAATCAGCCAGTCAACAAAAAACTTTTGGGTGATGGGTAGAATTTTTTAAACCTCTCTTGTAAAGATCATTTTAAGTTGTATGATAGTTGTGTGTGTGTGTGTGTGTGTGTGTGTGTGTGTGTGTGTGTGTGTGTGTGTGTGTGTGTGTGTGTGTGTGTGTGTGTGTGTGTGTGTGTGTGTGTGTTGTGTGCGTGCGTGTGTGTGTGTACGTTTTCGTTCTCTGTGATGTTTTGTGTATGTATGTTTGTGTGTGTGTGTGTGCAGGTGAATAAGTATGTGTGTGCGTGCGTTATTATATTTCAACCAATCAGTAAAATGAGGAAATTAATAACATGATTGTCATATGTTGCAGGTTATTAAAAGTCGTATTGTTTGTATTTTTCTTTCAGTTTGTCATACTTCGGTGGTTATACCTCTGAAAGACCCTGAAGATCCCATCTCCCTATAAATTTCAGTACCACCGGTCTACTGCGTTTTCAGCGAATTACTTTTCAACAACAAAAAAGGCCTTATTCCTCATCGACCAAATGAAGTATAGCATTGACTCTTATACTAAAGTCATCATTAACTTGTAGACTGTAAACGACGGGAAAAATGCTGGAAATCATTTTCTTCGTTCTACACCAAATGGTCCTGGCAATGGCGGTCGTTCTTAATGTCTTGTCGTGTTTGCTTATTGCAGCAAGCCCGGTGTTACGGAAGCGGGTCACATTTTTACGTTTAACCTGGCTCTCTGCGATTTCATCGCGTCGGCTACTCGTTTCGCTGATGCCATAATTGAAGAAAACGTAAGTCATAACTGAGCATTGTGCTCCCGAATTTTGTTTGGGTTTATTCACATGACGGTGTTGACTTATTTTATTTGTTTCACCTATTTACATGACAAATTAATTTGTTGTAAAGCATCACACACTAACACATATTGTTAAAACATTGAATTATGCAAGAAATTATCTTGATAACGATATTTTGTGTGTACAAGCGTGAAGACTTTAACGTTTGAAGCCGTATATACAGTATTTTCATCATTCCATAATATGATCTACATGACAATTATTTATAAAATTTTGAATTTTGAGGAGGAACTTTATCATATTATATCTACAAAGCATACCTTGTGAAAAACGATGTGATATTTTTCATGTTGTCATGCATGCGTTTACACGCTTTTTGCTGCAATCACTAGGATATTTTGGTCGAACAATATCAATTTTTGTCTAAAAATTAATTTTGTCAGTATATTTGTTAGAATTACTTTACATGAGCTGAATAATAATTTGTCTGTGAATGGCCGCAATAGTGATTTATTAATTTCACTCACATGATTTAACCATTCGTAAAAGGTTTTTTTTTTTTTTTTTTTTCGGGGGGGGGGGGTTTAATTGGTTTGGTCAACATAACTATCAAATCAGAAATATCAGCAAAAGATGCTGTAAAGGCTAATCGTGTGCTAATGATTGTGCAGATTACTGAGGGCGTGATATTGATCACCCTTCCGGCGTTACTTTGGTTAAGAATATAAAGGCAGATTTCACTGCTCATCAGCTGAGTGTAGATTTTAGTGCTTTACTAAAAATAATGGTCTCATGCATTTATCTATATAGTTAATATATAATGTATAATAATAATAATATTATTATACATTATATATTAAGTATATAGATAAATGCATGAGACCATTAATATATAATATAATAGTTGATATTATCCCTCGGAAATTATATTTTCGACTCGAAACAATGCTTCCTTCAACGATGCGACTTTGGAAAAAATTATCTCTGGAGGAAAATTACAACTCCGTCGGAATGCCGAAGTTTTGTTTTGTTTTTTTGCACCGCCCAGCTCCAACCCCACAAAAAGTCACAGGTTACCTTTCTCTGTATAGATCAAAATGTGTTATTTGGGTTGAGCAACTCTAATTTCTAAAGTTTGTTTTATCTAAAAAAAAGTACTCTTTTGTCTACCTGCTGTCAAAATCTGGTGGCTTCAAACGAAACTAAAGTAGAGATATTGCCAGATTTTCTGGACTACACTTTTTTTCGAACAGGCGCTTCTGCATGGCGCACCTGAATGAATCTAATCTTTGAATCCTCTTTTCCCTCTTTTCTGTGTATTTAGTTTATCACGTTTTGAATGGGTTGGGATAGTGCAAGTTTAATAAGTTATTTATCATCAAGCTTAGAACTTACTCTTTAAAACTACGTCAAAAAGCAAAGATTATTTTTGGCCTATTTTTGGTGGGTTTTGAGCTGGGTGGTCATACGACTAAATATTTTTAAAAATCTTCAACAGCTGTCGGAGGATCATATTTGGTGGGTACAACCTCTCTTTTCTTCCGGGCTCTTAATGGCTATCTTCGCCACCACGGCCATCGCAGCTCAACGGTTTATCGCCCTACGCCTCGACCCTTTCGGCAGCCGTCGCCTGGTCACTGCACCCAAATGTATCGCTTCTTGCATCGTAGCATGGACGGTTATACTAACGACATTTTTCCTTGTACAAAGGTTTGGTCATTTCGATTACATGGCTCATTCCGTCAGCCCTTTCCTTATTTTGTGTTTACTCTGCATTTGTGGACTGTGTTATGTTTTCGTCTACCGAGCCGTCTCCGTCACATCACGTGATCTCGGTCTATCGGATGCGTCGTTATCGGCTCGCGTTAAGAGTCACAAGAGAATCTTGCGCACATTCGCGTTGGTGTTTGGCACTACTTTCGCGAGCTGGCTCGTATTCTGTACCGCTTTGATTCTGGAGTTTTCTGGGTATGGCGAGGCGACGTGGTTTGCGCCCCTGTTTGAGACAGGCACTTTTTTGGTCAGCATCAACGCTTTGCTAAATCCCCTCATTTACTGGTGGAGGTTGTCTGATTTCAGGCGTCATTTCACGAGATGTCGTCGGTCGCCGGAAGGAACGAAGGACACTGTACTAACCGTAGACAAGCAGATCTCTGAGCTTTAGTCAGCACGAAATGATGTTGACGCAAAATGCGCTACACCTAACCAGGGATATGAGATAAATGAGTAAAACAAATTGACAACATTAAGAGATGTTTGGGAGTATAAATTCAGAACTGCTTTGAAAAGAGACATGCCTGTGCTTTTCGAACAGAGCAAAAGCAGTAGATAAAGAGAGTTTAAACAATTGGTTGCAACATGGAGCCTTAGTAAGTTTTGCGATAACCGGTTAAACGATATGGATTATTACGTTAACATCATCGTTACTGTGTGATCTGTAGGCAAACAGAAAGTGTTCTCATTTAGTGAATTCGAATTTCATTATTGTAGCATTTTTATGATTAAATTGTAAAATGACTGACGTAATATACACAAGAATATGTCGATGTTTGCTACATTCAAGTGAAAACATACACAAATGAATGAGAAAATAAATATTTCAAAGTTATTTTAATCAGACAAATCTCCCAGCAATATAAAATCTGTTCTTGCGTTTACAGCTCAGTGATTGACAGTTTTTCCGCAACAACAAAACCCTTATCAAAAGCTCGCCATCACATTAAAAATTGTTTTATGACATTTGCCAGAAAATATGTCATCTAAATTGAGATCATTCCCGATAACCTGTCGTGAGCAATTTGTCGCCATCCAAGCAGTGTGTCAAGAAATAGTTGAAAAGCATATAAGCGTTGATGAAAACAGAAACAAGGGTGAATGTCATATGTAATGTTTCCACATATCAAAAACGTGTTACTGCGTGTAATGTCAATATAATGTGAAATGATCCACAGATTCACTCCGATTTATTCGATAGAATTTGTAAAATAAATAAATAAATAAATAAATAAATAAATAAATAAATAAATAAATAAATAAATAAATAATTAACTAATCAGCACCACTTCATTGACTTTTTTAAAATTTCATTGTCACTCTTCTTCACTCGGCCTAAAGATGAAAAAACAGCCCATCTTGAAGATAGGTGTTTTGAGAAAAATGACTTTAAAGTTCAAATGTTTTGCGGTATTTTATCGACAGGGATGTAATTAATAATACTAATAAAATACGAAGTAAGAAATAGAAAAACTTTTGATTGACCATGTGTCCCTTTACATTTCATTCTATAATTACACGTGTGGTCACTCTTTCTATTGAACAAAGTAGTTCATCGGTTACGGTTATTTTCTATTTTTTGTTGTTGTAGCCGTTATTGTTGTTTCACCCTTTTATACTTAGATAATTCCGGACAATTTCCTTTTCTACTTTGAACTAGCCGCGTCATGTTTTCCAATTCGACAAAATGGCTAATTCACACGTCATGGCATACAGCTTGAATACATTTCTGATGATAAAATACAATTTCCACATTACAATGTGAAACCATCCTGTCCCCAAAATGTACATCATTGGCATAATTTAAATCTATCACAAACGAGGTTTAAATACCCTGCCATGCAGGCCCATTAGCAACCATTTCCAAAATTGCTCAACAGCAAATTGATCGTTTTATCGCCGATTCCGAAAACATCTCCTCAAAACTTCATTGCAATTCAAATGCATGTTGATTTGTGATAAATGCCTATTGGTCTGTACATGACTAATTTACCAATTATTTCGGGAGAAATATGCATCACATATTTTTTTTTAAATTGTTGAAACATTTTTTTGCACCCTGCTAATCAAACACCACCTCTAAAAAATCCTCCAGATCATTTAATGCATATTCCACTCGTGCCACCATCGTCCTGAAACACTTGAGCTGAACTGTAAAAAACGTTATGTGCCTTTCCATTCAGTGTTTTCACTACCTGCACTTACTCACAACACCATCATAATGCGTTTTATGCAAACGTTTATTTTTCTGACGTAGCCATAACTATTACGATTCAAAGGCTGTCAGATGTGGTATTGTGTAAAAATGTGATGATATGATATTACTGTACGCAGGTGTACGTAGTAATAGCAAGTAATGTGAAGGCACATAACAGCGTGTCTATTGTTAAGTTCAAGTGTTACACGATGATAACGTCACAATTGGAATATGAATAAAAATGGTCTAGGAGGTTTTTGTTTTGTTTGTTTTTGTTTTTTAAAGGTGGGTATAAGCAGGATGAAAAGAAATGTTTTAACAATGTTGGAAGACATATTACGCATACTGTCAGGAACTATTTATTGATTTGGCGATGTACAGACCAACAGGCATCAACAGAAGTTAACATGCATTCGGATTGCAGGGGAGCTTTAAGTTGCTCACGATTAGCTGAACTGAAACACAGGATTTTTACATTCACGATCAAGTTCACCAGTATTATATATAGACGAATCCGACGGCCCATTTGTGTATTTGGCCCTCTATCGGCGGCGCCATTACTGCCATGGCATCGCGGGGTAATCGGCTAATACACGCACACTGTGTGGCAAGTTTGTATGTCAATAATAATTCCAGAAACTACAATTCAATTTGGGTAGATGACATACGTTAGTGGCAACAAAACAGTGATCAAGGTAAGTAAATTTACCCTTTTTAAATTAATTTTGGGAGGCTAGTTTCGATAAATTCAGTACCCAAAACGCGAAAAAAGTGCTAAGCTGATGCTACGCCTACGCGCACCGAGAGAGTGCCGCGCCATGGCACGGTACGTGTAGGCTAGCCGCTAGGTCTACATGGGACCACAGTCTACACTAAGATTATAAATCAACAATAAAATGCCGCAAGGTTTCATGCAAAGTTCAAAAATGATATTTGTCAAGCAATTTTACGTACTCTTAAGAACACAACAGTGCAACATTTTTCGAAAACACGCCTTTTCTTAACGTTTTTCATAACGACTTTTGTGATAGTGTCACAAACCATGGTCGCACGAAAACGAGTTGCTAACACTGCGCACTACGTGTATTTGATATGCAACCTATTTGCGCGATGCGGTGAATCGGTAATTCGCGAAAATGCAAAAACAAAAATACTGGCGAAATTAGGATAATAACAAATATGGTATCAATTTGAGCAAAACATCGTAAACTTTCAAATGCCGTCCGAAAGTTTTGTGAAGATATTACTTATTTTACGTAATTGCCAGTGGCATAGACAGAAAATTTCGCTCAGTCGTGTGGAAATCGTATTGACTGCGGTGGCCTACAGTAACTGTTGATGGTTCCATGGCAGTAATGGCGAATTGCCTGCTGCCCTCATGCGGTGAACATTCTCGTCGGATAAAATCATTAACTTACTCGGCTGATCGCGCCATCAACGGGCATTTTTTTTTACTATTCGCATTCATTAGACGTACAAATGAACCCACAATACCAATGTGGTTGTGTGTGGTGTGTGTTGTGTGTGATGTGGTGGGGTGTTGTGTGTGTGCGTTGCGTGTGTGTGTGTGTGTGTGTGATGTGTGTGGTGTGTGTGTGTGTGTGTGGGTGGTGTGGTGTGTGTTGTGTGCGCCCGGCATGGAGCGCCGGTAAGGTTGTGTGTGTGTGTGCGTATGTGAGTTGCAGAGTACATTAGTGGGTATTGTTCAAGTATGAGTTGCATGTGGCGTATTTGGGTCAATTGTGGGTATAAAAATCATACACTCACAATGGTGTTTTTAGAACCTATTATTGAACACCACACTGCACAATACAGGAACACCGGCGCACAAGTAGCTCTTGAGTATGTAATGTGTGTTATGGGTTGTGTGTGTTTGGTGTGTGTGCTACGGTGTGTGTGTGTTTGTGTGCGTGTTGTGTGTGTGTGATTGTTGTGTGTTAGGTGTGTGTCTTTCGTGTTGTGTGATTGATTATGATTGTGTGTGGCCTACGGTGTGTGTGTGTGTTTTGTGTGTGTGTTGTCTGGTGTTGTCCTGTGTGTTGTCTGTGTGTGTCGTGTGTGTGCTGTGCGTATGAAGTTTTGCAGGGGTACATTGTGGTGTATGTTTCAGTAATGAAGGTTTACAATTGTGTTATTCGGCATCGTGGGGATAAAAATCAATAAACTTCACAATTTGTTTTTAGACCTATTTGAGGACAGTCCCACACTGCACATACAGGAACACCCCAACAAATGTAGCTCTGTAGTATCTTGTGTGTTATGGTGTGTGTGTGTTGTGTGTGTGTAAATGATTATGAATTTGTGTGTGTGCTACGTGTGTGGTGTGTTTTTTGTTTGTGCGTGTTTGTGTGTGTGTGATTTTGTGTGTTATAGTTGTGTCTTTGTGTGTGTGATTGCTTATGATTGTGTGTGCTTACGGATGTGTGTGTTTGTGTGGTGTGTGGTGTCTGTGTGTCGTTGTGTGTGTGCTGTATGTGTGTGTGTGTGTGGTTAGTGTGTGTGTGTGTGTGTGTGTGTGTGTGTGTGTGGTTGGTGTGTGTTGTGTGTTGTGTGGTGTGTGTTGTGTTGTGGTTGTGGTGTGTGTGTGCGTGTGTGTGTTGCTGAGTGTGTTCACTTAGGATCCCTGACTGATGTATTATTATAATCTCTACTCATACTGTATGCATTCCATGTAACATTTATCTTCGCGAAACGAAAGACAATTGACACAACGAATCCTCAGTGTTATCTTTGCAGTTGCATATAAGGGTCCTACTGAGATCGAAGGGTTGGATAAAAGACCGGGATAAATATTACTTCTTGGCGATTCATAAAACAGACACTTTTATTTTTTGAAGACAGAATATTTAATCATTTAATAGGTGTCTTTTTATTTAAATAAAAATAAAGAAATACCAACAAACTTTCATCTGAAGTTGAATTAGTTGCCTCGCCCGAGATTGTTTCATTATATTATAACAAAAAAAAAATGAAAGACATCAGAATCTGTTATAGCTTTCAATGGCTTTTGCATAAAGCTTTCAAATGAAAAAAAAAAATCCCGTAAAACTAAACTTGGTGCTTTAAACAGTCACCTCATTACATGAGCAAGCTGTTAAAAGGAGTGGATCCATTTTGCCAAACATCCCCGTAGCCAGGAAAAGATTACACCCATGCACTTTAGACTATTGAATGAAAGACATTCTGTGAAATCTGTTTCATAATAACCATAGATTTGATAAAGTGCGAAAGAAAAAACAATACACGTTTAATTACGTTTCTAAAATGTTTAGATTTTTTTCTTCGCGAGCAAAAAAAATTCACAAATACAGAGTCTAACGGTCATATAGATTCACTAAAACTGTGAGTTCTTAGCTTCCTATTATTTTGGCTAAAGTTCCCAGAGTTGCAATTATTCCTTGTGCTAAATGCCATTGTATTTACACAATGTTGATTTTTAGGCATGCAAAGAGATGCACTGCCTTTAAAGTAAAGACTGTTCTGTGATATTTGATATTTGATGTTTACTGTTTTTGTGTTTTCTACCAAGTCCCTGGGAATTTAAATTAAGTGCTTATATCGGTTGAAAACATCAATCATTGTTCAAATAATGTATTCTTTGACAAAACACTTTCTAATTTTAACTTGGTAATTAACTTTCATGTTCCCTTTTGCTACCACGAGCATATTTTCAGTGGACAATAACGAAGTGAAAGGAACATTCATAAATAAAGCAAATGCACCCAGGCATGTTTAATGTCATGTATTGTAATCTAAAGTATGTTTTAAAATCCTGTCATATTATCCCGTCCTTATTTTCAATGGGCAAAATTTTTGCTATTGTGAATGTCTATTGAGTCACCTATATTGCAATTATTTGCGTAAAGTCCGATAGACATTTTATACCGCTGTATTATAAGACCGTGATCATTTTTACGGCTTTCAATGTCAATGTACTTATAAGTGGTTAAGTACTTTAAATCATTTCTGTATAGAATTAATTTCGCTTCATGTTGTTTGAAGAATAGAAAGCCGGTCCAATAGCAATTACTGTCGTATGCGTTTATCTTAATTTATGTATTCACTGGGAAGTTTATCGGGTATCAAAAGCTGCATTACTGTTAATGTTTTTTTTCCTGTAATGACAATCATATCACTTTACTTTGTATGGTATCATATCAAGCAGTGTCAAAATGAAGATTGTGATCATTCATTTATGATATGAAGGGTGTAGAAAAGTATGCACACCACAACAGCGTAAAAAAAAAATCGCTTTTACCTTGTTAAGCAATTAACGCAGTTCCATATTTTGCTTCATTAAATGCATCGTAATTCATCAGGACACAAAATTCTATAATGCTATGACAAAGTGTTATTGTTGTTGTTGTTTTTATTATGATTATTATTATTACGATTATAATGATTATGATTATTTTATTATTTTTA
>JZLH01S0066242.1:34508-44550 GCA_001188425.1 Eucidaris tribuloides | reverse complement strand
GGTTTAAAAAGGTGGTAAATGTTGCAGTAGAGACTTTTGTGTATTGCAAAATGTCTTGTCTTTTTTGTCAATTAGTATGATCAATATACAGTTCCACTGTGTATTTGTAGAAGAAATACTTGTGATGATGACAATAAAAACAAGAAGAAAAGTGATGGTGATAATACGCTCCACATTTCAAGCCTCCTCCTAAAGATGAGCTTTTTATGTATGTTCAAAGTTTTTTGCTTTCTCCAAGACGTCACAAACTTAGGCTGTGAATGCAGATTGTAATTCCTGTGTTATGACATATTTTATGTCAAATAGATTATGCTTTAAATTTTTAGCCAGTGAATGTTTTTAAAAATATGAAGATAATTCAAGATAGAACAAAAGACAGAAGAATTTTGAGATGATTTAAATAAGATGCTTCATCATAGTTTGCTTTGTCAACCTAATTTCTCAAATTGCTAAAACAATATAAAAAATGAATTGGAAATGAAGAGTGTCTTTCAAGGTGGATCATAGTAAAACAATCGTGTGTTATGAAATAATTCAATCAATTTATTACAATTAATAATGCATTTTCACACTCTTGTATTTGAAGAAGTTATTTATGCATATATTGTAGTTATTTATGATAAGGTGGTCTTCATGAGTGTAACAGTAAGTGCGATCTCTCGTGTATAAGAAATTCAGTACTATACCATACAAAGCTCATTTCATACAAAAGCATCAAACATAATTTATTAACTTCCATGAAAGATCTTCATCAAGTTTCTCTTATTTGGTATCGTTACAGTTTAACTTCTAATTGTGAAAAAATGAATTGTGCGCAACTTCTATCATCTTTTTAACAGGTGAGTTGTAAATGTGAATGTATTGGCATTGTAGAGGTGACAAAATAATCCTTAAAATGTATAATGTTCAGTGGAGCTTAAAAAAAAAATGTGAAAAATAAGTTGTGTGCAACTGTTATAATCTTTTTAACAGGTGTAAAATCTTGTTTTGTATTTTGTGAAGTACAAACCACAAATCTCTTTACAAGATAAGCATTGGCTTTATAACTCTTAAGATGGACAAATTGCTGATAACCGTGTTTAACCCCATCTCTCGACAAGGACCTGTAGCTATAGTATTGGCTTTGAGGGTCATGTTCTTTAATCTGTAACAATCTTACTGAAACATGATCAACAAGTATGTGAGAATTCAGATTAAAATTTAACTATGACTTTTTGCTCTGAACAAAACCCAAATTCAGATTTTTTTTTTCTGTTGCAGTTTTTATGTATTGAAAAGCACATGTCTGTCAAGCATATCAGAATTTTTCAGAGATTTTCTCACGGATGCTGTCACATAGCAATTTGAAAGACCCGTTTGAGGTACAACATTTGAGTATTAATGAGGTATGTATTTATTGTAGTATTGTTTTGCAACTTGTTAGTGTTAGGGCAAACATACATGTATGAGTGGCAGTATTTGGTTTCCAATTGTTCTATACATGTACAATTAAACACAAGAAAATTAACTACCCCCTTTTTCAAACTACCATAACTTTTTAACGAAATAAGTTTTAGCAAAATAATTTGGCAGGAGTATTCCTACACGCATTGACTAACTTATGTATGAAAATGTGCTTGATCCATCAAGCCGTGCATGAGTGAGCATACATTAAAGGCAAAAATGTCACTTTCAAAGGTCACAAGGGTCATTTGGGGGAATTTGTGATGCAGGATTTTGACAAATTTTGTTTCTGGTGAATGATTGAGCGCTATTTATGTAAATCATCTATGAATTGACCCCCTTACACTTCCCCGGCACTTTTCACATATTTTACGCTTCAATGAGCTCAATATAAAAATTTTCACATTTCTCAATTCTGAATTATAAAATCCATTAAGTTTATTGAAAAAATTAAAATCCAGTATTTTTCAGCAAAACGTATCTCTACATGTTGTACGAACATAAGAGGTTGTATCCATGTCATGGTTGTAACCATGTTAAGGTTGAATGAGCACACTTTATGAACAAAGCAAAAAATGCCATTATTTACCATTATTGTGGCATAAGAGATGACTCCTGTGACTTTTGAAAAGTGACATTTTTGTCTTTAATGCATGCTCACTCATGCATGGCTTCACGGATCATTCACATTTTCACACAGGTGCTAGTCAGTAAGTGTAGGAATTACTCCTGCCAAATTATTTTGCTGAAATTCATTTCGTTAAAAAGTTACGGTTGTTTAAAAAAGGGGTAGTTACTTTTTTTGATGTGTGTATATTTGGTAGATTACGAGGCAAAGGGAGAAATATAAATCTGTTTGTTTTGTATCAATATTTTCATGTGCATTTGTCGGCAGAAACATGTCGCAGATGGTTTATGTAAAATTTGTCATGTTATCTTGAAATTGAAAGTATAAAGCAACAACATAATTGTTAGACTTATTACTGAACAGGGGACCTACCCATGCTGTGTGGGTGTGGTCACACGTACATTTATCATCTCAATGTTTTATTAATTAATTTATTTATTCATTTATTGATTTTGTTTACTTATTTTTACTATCCGTTTGCTTATTGTTTAGTTTATAATTTCATCATTTGATTGATTGATCGATGAATCGATTAGTTGATTAATTGATTGATAGATCAACCAGTTGATTGATAGATTTACTTATTAACCTGTTTATTTATTTATTTATTTATTCATATATTCATGTATTTATACATTTATGTAATCAGTGATTGATTGGTGAATCAATTTCATTTCATGATTCATTTGTTTAATCATTATTTTTATCATTTATTTGTTATCATTTTGAGGGAGGGTGTTCATATCTTCAGTTGATCAGTCTCGGTCTACGACCAGAATTGGTTTAACATGAAGCCAAAAATCTCGCTTTGGGCTGTCCCGATCTCTTTGTAGCAAGGGTTATTTTTTCCTAATTTGATAGCAATATCTCCTTCCCATTTACAGTATTCCAATATGTGTAGTAGTACATTAGTAAACAGTGAAGTTTTGTTCATGTGAATTTGTGCAGATTAACCCCTTTTATCGTAAGATTTAAGCGGGGTTGGCAATTTAATTTAGGTCAGTGGTGATTTAAATCACTGCTTGATATCATGTTTGTTTGTGTGTGTTTTTTTTAAGAATTCAGTGATTTAAATGAAGTATGTCGGTTTATTGATATAAATCACCTCTTCAAAAACACACACACACAAATTGCCAACCCTGCACTAAGAGTTGCTGGTTTTGTGTTTACACATAAATTAGTAAAATATGAGCAGAAATGATAGTATATTATGCCAGTTAGGTAAATAAGGAGTTATGTTATAAACCACCATAGCTACTTGGATACTTGTAGTTACACCTTTTTCATTTTATTCCATGTGAGCTATTAACAAACAGTTTATTTTACGTATGTAAAGTGAATTAAATGCCAAGTAATTCGAAGCAGAAGTTCAGACAAACATTTCATATAATGTGATAATATATCCCACCTCATCAGAGTCTCTTTCTTTTCATACCAGTTCACATTTAGACCATATAAATATCCAAAACGGTACACTGTTCCGCAAGATGCAAAATAACATTATAGCACAGATAATTACATATAACAATACATGCTTCCTTTTCCAAAAATATCTTTTTAAAGTAGAATTCTGCATTATTTTAATCCATTATCTGGCTCTTTTCCAACGTTAAAAATATCCAGCTTCTAAACATTGACAGCATGAATCGATTTAGGGATTTACAAAAAATGTACCTTCCTGTTTGTGGGAAATTTTAAATAGCAATACTTGTATATCTTCCAAGATTTTGGGAATACGTGTAATTTGTTGTATTCTTGGTCCGTCTGTCTTTCTGTGTTTCTGACTCTGGATTCTGTTTCTGCCGTTTTATTTCCACTCTTCATCTTTCTATAACTTAATCTCACTATCTCGCTCCGACTATATGTAGCTCTTTCTTGTTTATGAAACATTAAGCACAACAACTATAGTATTACACGCTGGCTGATAAGAAAATAATTTATAATGCACTTCCACAACAGTTTCATTTCTGTGTTTGCAAAGTTAAGTGAATTCCCAACACTTATCTCGTTCCATTGAATATATTAAATCCTATGTTTATGAAACAGTAAGCACAACTAATATGGTATTACGCCTTGGCTGATACAAAGTGAGTTGTAAGCATTGTCATTTAAGTTTTATTTCCATGTTTTAAATGGTGTTATCCATGATGCAATGTGTGTAAAAAAAGGTTTTGTTCTTGTGATGGGGCTTCTTTTTTAGGCGTCAAAGATTGGACACATCAAATCCGTACGACCGGTTTGCGACTTCCAAATTTGAAGGAAAGTTACGTCGCACATCTGGTCGCATTGATGTCGCATCGTAAGGAAAATGTTTAGGGTGCAGTGGTCTTTACGTCGCAGTTGGGTCGCTCTTTGTAGAAATGTAGTGTAGGTTGGCATATGTTTAGATTTTATTCCAGATTGTTGATGGTGCATTGTTTTTCTTCCCATTTAACCCCAGAGATAGCAATACGAACTAGAGGCGACTTTAAATAAAGTTAACTGGAATCACTCGATTGGTTTAAACACACGGATTTTCTTTTCGGTTCCAGGGAAGAATTTGATCGCCTAATTATGCAAGATTAAAGATGTATTCATTAAAGTGCTCGCAAGAATTTCATTTTCATCACGGTCTTATGGAAATGCGTAAAATGGCGACAAATATGAATTAGCATTTCATGGAAAGTCGCAGATTTTACAAGAGTAATTCTGATATTCTTGTTTATATCCGATATTTCTGCCAAATTTAATAGCTTTGTTTTGTGTTTTATCTTCATGGTTTCATTGATAGAAGACGTTACACAGATTGATGCAGTAAGATAAATTATGTATTATAGCAACATTTGACATTGTCATATTTATGTGTAGTATTCTTACTGGAATTTTCAGAATGTATGAAAGTGCTGGTTTTGATTGTGATCTCACACGATGGTAGGTTTTTTTTCTTGAGTATTTGTTAAATACCAGAATAAAACAGCAATGTCTGTGACAAGTGATATGCAATGTGAATTATTTGACTAGTAATTTTTCGTGTTGTGTTTTAGTGATTGCCATGGTGTAAAGATTGTTTTAGTGATTTGTCCTACACGAAATTACAACGTGTCCAAAAAAAAAAAAAAAAAAATCTCTCTGATAAACTGCTACATTAAATCCAAACAAGTACTATTCTACATTTTTTTAGTGTTCAGATTTTGAAAGCCCAGTTTATTTTCTAACTTATGTAAAAGTTCCATTGGTCTCGCTTCATTGGTTTTGAATGCACAGTCTATTATGTAACAGCAGTGCTTTTCAGCCTATTCCAGGTTTGCAATGATACATCAATGCATCAACCTGAATGGAAATCAGGTGGAAAGACATGCAGGAGAACAATAAATGTTTACAAGCTGAACATGGAAGGACAAAGTATGTCAAAGCAAACACGACCAGTAGAGCAGAGCTTAATAAGTTTTCATTTAAAGAGTTAAAAAAAACTGAACAGTTTATTTTCTAACTTATGTAAATGTTCCATTGGTCTCGCTTCATTGGTTTTGAATGCACAGTCTATTATGTAACAGCAGTGCTTTTCAGCCTATTCCAGGTTTGCAATGATACATCAATGCATCAACCTGAATGGTAATCAGGTGGAAAGACATGCAGGAGAACAATAAATAAATAAATAAATAAATAATTTTTTGTGTCTGGATACTCTTTTTAGCATTCTGAACAAGTTTACTTGAAAAAAATCTGGAATCAAAATTGATTTCCTATGTATTTTATTGTTTTTTTCAAATTTCTTATATATTTCTTTGTTTTTTCAACCTTTTGTTTTCTATTGTTTTTTTTTATGAAATTTGTCGGGGACACTTTTGCGGTCATAAACAGCTCAAAATTAATTATTTTCAACCAATAAAAGTAAAAATAATCATACATTTATGAATTTTGGATGAAAACACAATTTGTATTGGAAATGTACACAAAATCATGTTTTTGAGCGATTTTGGGGGTGACATGCAAGTACAAAATGATACGTAACTTGGGAACCGCGTACCCGGACGTCGCAAATTTGGTCTCAAAAGATGCGCGACATTCGAGAGAATAAAGTCATGAAACACCGTGGCAACTGCTTCGCGCGTCGCAGACATTTTTGCGCGAAAACGTCTGGGGGGGGGGGGGGGCGATTCTGCCCCCCCCCAGCCTTTTTAGGGTTAAGCCTTAATAATAAGATTCAGTGAAAGCTATTGTGACGTATACCATGTCATCATCCACTTTTGCGATTAGTTTCTGTTTATTAAAGAATGTCGTTAATATCGGGACCTTCTAATCCTACACAGGTATTTGGATTTAATAGCATTCGGAATAGAAACTTTATTGTTAAATTTACCATCTGGGCCCTGTTTCATAAAAGTTAACATGATGTTAACTTGCCATTCTACTGTCAATTACCATAGCAACCATGGTTCACAGCCAATTGAAATTTTGACACAAATTGCAGTAGAATGGCAAGTTGACATGATGTTAACTTTTATGAAACGGGGCCCTGATATAATAGAATTTTTTTAAAAAGGAACAACTAAATGAATTACATAATCTGCCTGATTACATAAAGTGGTAGATAGTGTACAGGCCAACCCCCTCCCTTGGAAGTGGGGAATACATCTCCATCTCCCAGAATATATGTCATTTGTATCTTTCGCGGCCAAAAAAATAGCCAGCGCCGCCCCTGGACGACGTATAATGCTATACATTATGACCTACACATCTTTTTGCAGGGAGTGCACCCCCTGAAAAATTTCAGCACCCCCTCTTCCCAGGGCCATTAACGCCAGTGCATTGAACAGAGAAAGGCAGTGGCCACCTGCCTACTCACATTCCTGCTATACCATGACTGCATGTGAATGATTGATTTTTTATGCGTAAGGGAGCCGGAGGCATTATGTTTTCGGGTTGTCCGTCCGTACGTCCGTGGGTCAGTATGTCCGTGCATCCACACTTTCTTGTGAACAAGATTACTGAAGTACCGCTAGAGGGATTTTAATGATACTTGGACCAAGGGTAGACCACTAGGCAAGGATGAATTGATTAGATTTTGGGACAAATCCGTCAAGGGTCAAAGGTCAATGAACTTTGACCTAAAATGCCATTTTCTGCCTGTAACTCCAGTTAGGAGTGCTCACTGTTGATATAATTTGGTGGTTAGGTTCAAAACCAAAAGACAAATATTTTGATAGAGTCACAGGGATCAAAGGTCAAGGGTCAAAGGTCAATGAACTTTGTCCCAAAATTCCATGTTCTGCCTATAAGTTCAGTAAGGAGTGTCTACTGTTGTTGTAATTTTGTGGGTAGGTTCAAAACCAAACGACAAATATTTTGGTAGAGTCACAGGGATCAAAGGTCAAGTGTCAAAGGTCAATGAACTTTGTCCCAAAATGCCATTTTCTGCCTATAAGTTCAGTAAGGAGTGCTCACTGTTGATGTAATTTGGCAGTTAGGTTCAAAACCAAAAGACAAATATTTTGGTAGAGTCACAGGAGTCAACGGTCAGGGTCAAAGGTCAATGAACTTTGTGCCAAACCTACATGTATAACTTCAGTTAGGAGTGCTAACTGTTGATATAATTAGGTGTTAGCTGCTACATAGTGGGTGCACTGGGCGTAGGCATACCCATCGACTGCGCGCAGTCGAACTTCTCTAGTTTCTCTTCAATGAATGCGTGGTAACCAGAGCCGTGCTGTGCGCAGAGCCACCAAGTATTCCCTGTCATATCAAGATCTCTCAATTTCTATTTTCATAGAGAGAGCAGAGGCTTACAGTCCTAAGAGAATCTCAGCAGTGTCAAGTTGCACCAGCTGGTCAAGCTGGTCATATGATGACCAGGGTATAGCCATGACGGCTGTGAGAGGACGTGGGATGGCTTCAGTCCTTGGGGAAGGCCTACCAATCTAACTTCTACAATGTATGACGAAACGGCACGACAGACTACTGGTATTTGGTGAAGACGGCTGCATCGAATGATAACCATGTTTTATCAGAAGATGCTGCGTATCCTGGTTAGATATAATATTTTTTAGTCCAGTTCTGTGTCTAGGTAGGCAATAGTTAACTCTGGCGACATGGTTGCTCTGGTGATAATATTACAGAAGAAACAAAGTTAGTTATGGTTGCTAATAGGTTTGCAGGTTAGAATAAGTTAGAAGTTGGGTGGTTGGGTTGGGTTGGGTTAGGATAGGAGTAGAGAGTTAGTGTTTGCGTAGTCACTGAGAGCATTGTCATGGCCCAGAGTGAACGCTCTACGAGTAACGATTAGTGATGCATTAATGTCTCATTTCCAAACTGTTTTTGCCCAGTTAACCCGTGGACGTATGAAAGATTAAGTAAGATCTCTCATAGACTTTGAAACAGGGCCATTCCGGTTCCTGTAAGCAACGGGCATAACCTTCGAACTAAAACTCTCTTTGTGATAAAAAAGCTATTGTAATTCCCCTAAGTAGCAACAAATAAGCAAGTGTCCCATAAGGTGAAATTAATGTATGTGTCTGCCTTCTACAACATGTTTGAACCTAGGGCAGAGTCGGATTGGGCCAGGAAGCTAGCTAGACGTAACAATGCAAAACTGCACGTATAACACCCGTTCGAATCAGTCCATCTTCTACTAAGAAGAACTCACTCTACCAAATCACGCTAATACACATCACTTAATGATATGGTTTTTCAGCCAGCATATAATGACAAACAATAGCTGGAGAGATAAAAGAAAATCTGAAGAAGAGTTTTAAAAGTTTTGGAAATTGTTTCACTAGAGTCAGTTAATCTATCTTTTGAATATACTCAATACACATGTAGAGTAAAAAATCATACACATAAGTGTTGTTAGTACTCATGATAGGTTTCGCATCAAAATGGTAGCATCTGCAGAGTTTTGTTCTAGGCACGTCACCACCGCTTCTCGAGAACATTTATTAAGGTAGGAGTGAATCTCTAATTCCCCGTGGGAATGCTGTAGGCTCATATCGGTAGATAACAGAAGAATTTGTTATCGCGGTGAAATTTGCTCGCTCTCTCATATTTCGAGTCAGCTTCTTTCATTTAGAAGAGTAACTGAAAGTTTATTATGTGGTTTAATTAAATTGGTATGTATTAGTGTATTTGTTCTTGTAGCTACCTCTGTGGTTATAATGATATTCATTTTGTTAACCTCCCTTCATTGGCCCTAGTAAGATGTCTGTAGAGTGTCCCTACTAAGAAGTTAATACATGACACTCTGGTTATTCCCATGAGCCCAAAACAAGTGCTAAACAAAGCTCATTGGCTTTTGGAAACGAATGTGTCCTGTGTTAACTCTATGGGATTTTTTAGAAATCTCGCAGTCAGTGGGTAATATGTCCTACCACAGATAACCAGCATAGTTGATGAGATCTTTCAAGGCTTCTGTTACTCATTGTATTGCTTTGAAAAAAAGGATTGGATAATAATTTTTGAGGATCAAACTACTATAGAAAGACTTTCACAAGTACAAATAATGCAGACTCATGTTTCCAAAACAAACACAACGATCAATCAATCATATGAATATTTGCATTATTTTTTGTCTTTTGTTTCAACAGCCTGAAGAAGTCATGATTATCACCGTGCCTTCCTACTACATTCGACAAACTCAATGCACACCACGTACGCCGTTCCTATAAAGATTCCGGAATCTCAAACCAAGGACAGCTACCACCAGGCGTGTAATCGCAGGCCATTGTCTATCTCGCGCCCTTGAGGTTGAATTATGCAGATTGCTTCGATCTTTCATTTGTTTTTTGTAGCTGTCCCTTGCCCTTTCTGTCATGCATGAAAACAAGACCTGTGATGCTGTGTTTGCATGATGGGGTCACAAGTAGTGAAAAATATGAAAAGTCGAAGAAGTGACATGGAACTCTTTATTGGTATTCTTGTAGTGGAAAGACAGCATCCAACACAGATGGTGTTTTACTTTCAGTGACAGCACTTTTGGTTGTAAATTGGAAGAAGGGG